>MDKI01103619.1:0-28015 GCA_005239505.1 Nicotiana paniculata
TCTGGACTTAAAATCCTATATTACTTGTCGACCACGTACACTTGCGTGTGCCTTGGGAAACCAGCCAACAATTCCCTCACCGAGGCCGCGGTCGACCGCGGAAAATCCCCCCCCACTGCCGTGCCCAGGTAAGTACCAATATTTGTTTTTAATTTTTCGTTTTTATTTTTAATTTCCATTCCTCCCCTTCTTATCTTAACCCCCAAATTCCCAACCATAAAATCCCCCAACCCCTCCCCTTTCCTTCTTCTCCCCAACGCTCAACCCCCCTTCTCCCTTCTATCATTCTTCCACCTTAAACTCCCAACTCTCTTCTCTCATTCCCCCCAAACCACCAGACTCATCTCCCTTCCTCTCTTCAAGTACGTCTTCTCTCTCTTTTCTCTCTTAATTTTTTTTCTCTTTCTTTGTTGTCTTTTCTTTTGTTGGTGTACTATATATGTTAATGGTAGATCTCCACCATGTCTAGGTTAGAAATTTTCTTCCATTTGTAAATTAACTTAGTGTGACTTGGTGTTGTTGGGTGAAAATCATGTTGGCGGGTTGGTGCTAGTAGAAGATTGTGTTTGAATTTGGGGAGGGTTTGTACTCCTATGGGCTAATATATGCATGTACAGTTCTATGCATACCATGTGTTTGAAAAATTGCCTCATTGAGCTAAAAAAATTGGTAATGTGACCATCGTGGTGGGGAAGTCTGAGTAACCACCCGGGGGTCACACAAATCGAACCCTATCTAACAATAGACCTTGTTTTGCTAGGTACAATGTCTCAATCCAGGAAACGCAGAACCTAGGCTAGTACAAGCCAGTTTGACTCTATTCAGTTTGCCTCGAAGGCGGCTGAGGAAAGATTTGAAGCAAAGGCATCCCGGAAGATTGTGCATGAAGTACCTATTGACAGGCCCTCCCTACAGATTGAAAGTCCGAAGATGTTTAATGAATTGAGGAGACGCCAGCTGGACGTCTTCTTTGATGAACTAGAGGAGGCGAATATTTTGAAGGTCCAGGAATTCTATGAGAATTGCCCGGAACATGCAAATAGGGTGGTCACAGTTCAAAGGACACGAGTAAATGCATCTCTTGAAGTAATACGCCGGGCATACAGGGTACCGGTCTTCTCAGGAGAGATGGACTACTACCAGACCTATCTGACACCACCTGTAACGTGGAACCTTATTGTTTGGACAATTTGTTTGTCAGGGGAACCCATATGGATAAAGCATGGCATCACTCTAAACTCCCAATCCCTCACTTGGGAAGCCAAATGCTGGTTCACCATCATCTGTAGCCGATTGCTGCCTTCCAGCAACACCACAGATGTAAACGCACCCCGAGCAGTGGCTGTTTGGTGTTTTGTCAACCATCATGACTTCGATGTGGCCTGGCTAATCCATGATGAAATGTTCATTAGATCCCTGGAGATACTCAATGCGTTGCACTTCCACTCATTCGTCACCAGTCCGTGTCGTGATGCAAATGTTCCCGAAAATTGCATCGTCGATAGGAAGCTCGCAAAGAAGGCCCCTTTCAGGGCGAGTAAAATCACAGTTGGAAAGGAGCAACATGTGGCTATTGATGTGGATGATGAGGATGAGGATATGAACGCCAATGCCCCACCAGTACATGTTCCTGATGAGGCAGATCCATCTCGGCCCCGGCGGAGCACCCGAATGTCAGTCGTGGAGCACGATTTGGCTGGCTTACGCACCTCGATCGATGACCTCCCTGTTAGAGTTGGCACTCTGGCCAATCAAAGTACGAAGTCAGAAAAGAAGATCATGGGCTGGCTACGCGCGATAGGACGTGCCTTTCATCTCGACCAGGGCACCATCTCCGACCAAACTAGACACCAGGGAAGTCTCCTTATCTCACTGTGCTTTATTGTTTATGGCATGAGGACATGCCAATTCTTTAAGTGTGGGGTGGGGGATATTGGTTGTTGTTGTATGTATATGTGTATATTTGTTGGTAATTTGATTTGTTTGATAATTTTTTTTGTTATTTATTACTGTCGAATCGGCATGAAGACGGACACCTTTCGATGGGTCTCTTGAGGGACTTGAGTCGAATAAAAAAAAAGAGAAATTATATTGGACTCTTCCCGACAATGGACCTGTTCTTGAGGGAAGTGAGTCTAAAGAAAACACAAAAGGATTTTCTTTGTTAGCTAGTGTATCAACTCCCCCTTGGTTTTTATTTATACCACGGTTCTTTTCCAAGGGTTTACATTTGAACCGGGTATAGTTAATTTTTTTTCCTCTCTTTTTAGTTAGGAAGTCTTGGGAGAGAAACGAAAATGGAAATAAGGTCCCTTAACTATATGGTGCCCTAAATAAAGATTGCTTTAGTGTGACACTTAGGCTATTTAGTTGACTCTAATAAGGCCTTAAATTGTGTGTTCCTGAAATAAAGATTGCTTTAGTGTGACACTTAGGCTCTTTAGAGCAGAGTGTCTGATGATCCTAACTGAATTGATTCATGTTCCATGTGTGAGTGAGGCTTTGTGTATTTTGTGTTAAGATTCAACTCCTAGAACTTGCCATGTGTGTGTACAAAGCGAAATGGTTGTCTTGTTTGGTCTGGAAAGTGATTTAGGCATTTGTTTGCTTAACCTATCTATATATGGTTGTTCCACCTAATTGTATATATCTTAGTGAACCCCGTTGAGACTGTAAGCCTGTTTTCCTTGGCAACCACATCACAAGCCTGACCCAAGTTTAAATAGCCTATCTTGTTGAACCCTATCACCTCTTAGAAGCACTCGAAGTGTAATGGATATGAAAAAAAATATAAGTGTGGGGTGGTTGGTTGGGCTGTTAAAGGGAATTAAGGGGACATAAAAAAAAAGTGCACTGTTTGATAAGCAATACTATAGGCCACAAAAAAAAAATAAAAGTCTCAAATTGGTGGTGGCTATTCAAAGAAAAGTGTGCTTAAAAGAATAAGGGGTTAACACAATAGTGTAATGGTGGAATGAAGGTTTGGAAAAATCAAGAGCTTAAAAGTACACAATGTATTGGAGTGCTTAGGGAGGTGCAGTCACTATACCCATATGTATCATACCCGTCTCGCAGCCAACACTACAACCAAATAAAGTTCTATTTGATTCTAGACCAAATGAGCTCGATTAGTCGAGTATTACACTACGGGCGAGCCTATGGTCCGTTGTTTGTGGCATAAGAATTTGTTTTTGAGGGCGAGTGAAATTTCATATTCGAGTTCCTCAGAGTGTGATTGTAAATAATATAAGTCTCTTTTGTAGTGAGTAGGAACGTGATTCATGAAGGGAAGGTAAGTCTGGATCTGACTGTGAGTAGGAGAGTCGTTTAGGGGTATTGCGTGGCTACAAAGGAGTCCACTCTCGAGGATAGGATGTCGCGCTAAAGTAGTCTACCTGTGTGAATCTTCTGGGCATAAAGAGTAGGGAAGATATCATGTGATGATTAGGCCTGTAGAGTATGGTTTTGTTGCTCGAGGATGAGCAACGGTTTAAGTGTGGGGTGTTCATAGTAGGCTATATAGACGCTATTTACACTCTTAATGAACCATACTTTAGTGTTGTTTTAAGTGCAAAAATGACAACAAAATGCTCTAAATAGTGTTTTTATGCTTTGCAGGAAATAATCTACGTTCGGAGGATATTTTGGAGCGTTTTGGAGTCAATCGTGGGCGTTTAAGGCCAATCAAGAAAAAGCCGAGTGAAAATAAGCAAGAAAAATGCGAAGATGGCTGGAGTGGAGCCCACCGCGACTGCGGTGGGAAAAATAATACGAGGCAGAACTTATGCAAACCACCGTCATCGCACCGCATTCTACCGCGGCCATGGTCAATCTGGAAAGAGCCCAGAAAATGTAGGGACTTAAGTGCAAAAATGGGATAAATTAGCCTAACCCTATTCAAACCCTATAAACTCATCCAAGAAAGTTAAAGCTTGTTTTTAGACTCACTTTGGAGGCAAGAACTAGTGTGAGAAGTCCAGGCTACAATTAGAGTTTTTCTGTTCTCCATCTTTTGTCATTATTTTGGAAATTATGAATTATTTTATGCTTTCTTTGTATTTTAGTATAAGTAGCTAAAAAATCTGTCTAGGGTTGATGGAACTAATTGTTAGATGAAGTTTTGACTCAATATTGTTTTAATCAAGCCGGGTTTAATCTATGATTCTTCAACTGTGTTTTGTATGGTGATTAATTGAATGGGCCCTTGATTAATCGTGTCTAATTGCCTTGTGTTGCTTGAGAAAGAATACTAGGTTAGCTTGTTGTTGAACAACACCACTTTTGGGTAATTGAAGAGATTCATTACTTGAATTTAAAAGTGGGGTTAGAAATAACGAAACTTTAGTGGGATAATTCAGAGCTGCATAAACTATCAGCTAGAGTAGTTCGAGAGAACGCTCTAGTAAATTACTATAGTCGATTACTATAGTCGATCGAGAGATAATTGCAGTAAACTATAGCTCATAATCCTCATAGAGTAATACGGTGTGATTATAACAAAAGAGTCAGAATTAGTCTAGCGATTGGGGAAGTCTATACCCTAGATCCTTCTACCATTGAGTTATCTTTAATCTTGAAAATTGTTAGTTTTAATATCATTTCCTTTAGTTAATAAATTCCAACAATTGTTGATAAAAATCTTGCACCCGAAAATTGTCCGAACTTATATTAGCATCACTAGGAGTTGTATTAGATACGTTAGTTCCCTGAGGATTTGACTCCGGACTTGAAAACCGAATTATATTTGCAACGACCGTTTTATCTTTTATAAGGCATAGTTGGGCGTGATCATTTGAATTTGCGAACTTCTGGCAGCAATTCCAATAGGGGAAACTGTCGCAAATGCGACATATTATTCGCATTTGTGAAGGCAGCAGAAATGCGAAGGGTTCGCATTTGGGATACCTTTCTCGCATTTGCGAGCTTCACAAATGTGAAGCTTAGGTCTCAAATGCTACATCTGCATCTGATAACTTTGGACTTAGACGGGATTTTTCATTCAGTATTCACTTTTTCGAACCCTAATCCTCAAGAGGTGATTTTCCAAAGACCAAATCTACCCCAAATCATAGGTAAGTGATTCCTAACTATTTTCTTTCAACCTTTTACATATTTTTTCAATCTAGAACTTAGGATTTTCATGGTAGAATTAGGGATTTTGGGGTAGAACTTAGGAATTTCGTTGGGGATTTAGACCTCAAATTGAGTTCGGATTCCAAACCAATTGTATTTCCGAGCTCGGGGGAGAATGGGTAAACGGATTTTTGTCCGAACCTCGAGTTTGGACCAAGCGGGCCTGTAGTCGATTTTTGTCTTTTGTTGGGAAAACTTAGAAAAACTATAATTATGCATTAAATTTTATTCCTTGATAATTGATGATATTAAATTATTATGATTAGATACGAGTGGGTTGGAGGTGAATTCTAAAGGGAAAGCTGTATTTGAGCAGTGAGTGGCCTGCAAAATTGAGGTAAGTATTTGGTCTAACTTTGACTCGAGGGATTAGGGATCCCCGGCTTGATTGCTATGTGAAATTCCATGTGCGTGGCGTATACGTGTGGTGACGAGTACCTATGCGCCGCCAAAACTAATTATTTAGCCTGTTCCCTTCCCCGTTCCCAATTTATTATCTTCCCGTCTTAACTGTTTCATGCTTATTGATGCTTCTATGTCTAATTGCTTCTTGCTAGATGTTCTTTCTTTATTGAAAGTATTAGGTGTTCCGTAGTTTCATTGTGTTACATTATTTGTTCAAGCTGGTTGGTCGGTGTTTTATAGTATATTTCGGTTGGTCTCGCTGTGTAGTATAAATTGGTGAAGTTTCATAATTGTATTGATTTCTGTTATCTTTGGTTGAGGCTTAAATATTGTGGAGGATCATGAGCTAAATTGTGAAATACCTATTCTTATTGTGTGATTGGTACTGATATGGTAGATCGGGTTTCACGACGCAGCATGAGTAATAAGGGAGACTTATTGAGGAAGAATAATGGTGAAATGTGATTGTCTGGTGAAACGTGAAATATGGAACTTGGGCTTATGCCCGGAATCAAATTTTGATGTACCTAGCTCGAGAAATGAATTTTTGATGAAAGTTGTAGGACTGAAATTCCAAGGGATTAAAGAAATTTAATTATGTTTGATCTCATTGGTATCGGGCACGTATTTTGGTTCCGGAGCCCGGTACAGGTTTATTATAATATTTAAGTCATACCTTTGAAACTTTGTAGAAACTGGAGTTGATTTGACGTGATTCGGACGTCCGGTTGAGAAGATAGTAATTTTGAAATGTTCTTGAGGAATTCATGAGTTTTGGTGCTAAATTGATATTTCTAGGTGTTATTGGCGATTTGATTACACGAGCAAGTTTGTATGATGTTTAAGACTTGTGTGCTTGTTTGGTTTGGAGCCTCAAGGGCTCGGGTGAGTTTCGGATAGGCTACAAAGTGATTTTACAACTTAGTAAATTTCTGGTGTAACTGGTGTCTGTAGCAGGCCTCTGATCTCGCAATTGCGAGATCAAGCTTCGCAAATGTGAACTTAGCAGTCTTGGAAATTGTGAGTTCCTTATCGCAATTGCGAAGAAGGCCTAGGTCAGCATGTTCTCGCAATTGCGAGATTTTCTTCGCAATTGCGAAGAGGGTCTAGGGAAGGGTGTGTTCTCAAATGCGAACTTCTGGCCGCAATTTCGATGGGGGTAAATGTCACAAATGCGACATATTATTCGCATTTGCGAAGGAAGCAGAAATGCAAAGGGTTCGCATTTGCGAAGCTCAGGTTGCAAATGCGACATCTGCAGCTGATAACTTTGGACTTAGACGGGATTTTTCATTCATTCTTCACTTTTTTGAACCCTAAACATCAAGAGGCGATTTTCCAAAGACCAAATCTTCCCCAAATCATAGGTAAGTGATTCATAACTATTTTCTTTCAATCTTTTACATCTTTTCACCAGATTTCAACCTAGAACCTAGAGGAGATACAAAGAGTAGCATCTGAGCGCCTCTGAGGGATACTGAAATGAAATGCATGATACATATATATACATAAATTTTTAAAAACATACGCCTCCTCTGTGGGCGTCATCATCATCATATCGTACCTGGCCTCGAAGAGGACTCGGTAAAAATGTACCCGGCCATCCTAAGGCTTGGTAGAATCGTACCGGGCCACGTGGAGCTCGGTAAACCCAACTGATCAGTGGTTGCACAACAGGTGTCGTACCCGGACGACTATAGCGCGACTCGGTAGAGTAAAATAGATACTATATATAACGCATGCTGGACTCATGGAATCACGCTCTAAACCTTTCGGAGTGACGTAAGGTACTTGCACCTTCGATTAACATTATGGACACCCATACCGTCAATATGAACCTCAATAGGATTCAAGGATCATACATACTTGCTTAGAATAACTTTATAAGGAAAGAACAACATGGAAAACCTTAGTTTCTAGGAGTAGATCTGTTATGAATTATCGTATCATGTACGTTTATTTCACTTTAGATCAATCCAAAAGAAAGAAGGAAGTTCCTTAACATACCTTTGCAATCTTGTCTCCAACTGTCAACCAAGTTCAATATGATCTTCTTACGTCTACAATGAGTAACCCGACTTCGTCGTCATCATATAAGCATTGTAACTCTCATATTTCAAAACCATTATTCTACAAGAAAACGGACATCACCTCCCCTGTTTTAACTATATCCCATATGTTACCAAAAGTCACCAACAACATTTTGAGTGGGAAGCTCGATCGGAATACGTATAACCCATATCACCCCTTATAGACTTCTTACATTAACTTAACAACATCACTAATATGATAATGAAGTAATTCGTCAATGATTCCATCCTTATACCATATATTTATAACAAAGGAAACAATCCACAACTCCAACTTTCTTCAATTAGCAACTTTATTCACTAGTTCATCTCTAGTCCAACCATTTAAATTAATAAACATCAAGATAACCTTAAGCAACTGCAAGAACACAATACGGATACCTCCTAAATTAGCTTCAAGTCAAAATCCAAGTTATATTTAGCTTACAACAACCCTCAATGGCAATACAACACCATTTAAGCTAATCCAAGTAGTATCTTATAGTTTATCATCCAAACAACTTAACCAACATACAAGAAAGATTAAGCACAATTAGTAGGTTGTTATACTAACCTTATAAGTAGCAAAAAACTTAAAAATTTCAGCCAAACACAGCCCACAACTATCCTCAATGACAACACAACCTAAAAGAGGTGTTGTACTTCACTAGAACTAACTTTAGATGTTGAAATATGGTGTAATCCTTTTGTAAGACTTGAAATAACCCAGGGTTGATATAAAAACCATGGGAGAGTATATTACAAAACATAAACCACTTAATACAACCTCCCACACGAGCTGGAACCACCCAAAAATTAGTAATAAGAAGAAGAACAACAGACTTACTAGCGCAATGGGATTCCTGACACTTGATTTGTGTTGTTTGCCCTTTGTTTGGGTCTTGGATCATCAGAGAACCCTGAAAGAGTATTTTTAGGTGTCTAAGGTCTGAAGATACTGAAAATGAACAAGTTAAAATGGATTTGAGGAGTCTTATACATATCAACATATCTAAACCGCATACATGGGTCCCATAGAGAGCTGCTTGGTGCAGTCTCGCTAAAACACGCATATCTCTCTACTCCGACGTCGTATAGTGTCATGACCCGAAAACCAACCCGGTCATGATGGCGCTTATCGTGATACTAGGCTAGCCAATTCACTATGCATAACATGATAAAAACTTTCGTTTGATTCAATATCAACCAGTATTTCTTAAATCTTCCGTTTTAGCATTTGAAAACACATAAAGATAGGTAAAATCACATAACATCACCCGAACTTAGTAGAACCTTAGGAAAACTCAAAAAAACAATAAACACCAAATTACTCGAAATTCAAGCTTAAGGATTTCTGAACTTCTAAAATTCGCCAAAGATGCCGAAACTAACCAAACCTCGTCCGGATGACCTGAAATTTTGCATGCACATCCCAAATGACACTACAAACCTGTTCCAACTTCTGGAATTCCATTCCGACCCCGGTAATGGAAATCGCCAAAAATCCTATTTCGCCAATTCAAGCCTAATTCTACCACGGACCTCCAAATAATATTCCAAATACACCCCTAAGTTCCAAATCACCTAACGAATCCATCCGAACCACAGAAACCACATTCCGACATCATATACCTATAAGTCAACTTCCGGTTGACTTTTTCACCTATTGAACCAAGTTAAGAGGCTAGTGCCTCTTTTCTCTCTACAATCACTCTGAACCCAAGCCAACTAACCCAAGATAACACAAAAGACATGGACCATGCAAACAATGAAGCAGAAATGGGGGAAATGGGCTAAACTCTCGGAACGATCGGCCATGTCGTTACATTCTTCCTCTCTTAAACAAACGTTCATCCTCGAACGTGCCAAGAGTTTGTTCCAAAACCATCAAACCGCCGAATAACCTTACCCAGCACATACCCGGGGGGTGACCCCACGTCACCTGCCCCGCATAGATCTTGTAACACAACACATTCGAATTTCTCTTCAACCAACCTAATCCCTAAGCCTTATAATCCAAATTCCCACGTGCGAACTTATCTGCAAGATCAGAATCACGCATCCACACACCGTATAAGTTTGTACAAGTTGTATCCAACCAGGGTCATAACTCAAGACAAAACCACATGATATCTCATCTATCTCGAACACTCATAATGATAAATTCAAGTCATGACAGATGCCCAAGCCACCTAAATGCCGCTAATAACCTGTTAACACACAGAGATATGTTCTAACACCTTCCAATACTGCCAATGAAGAAGAAACACGCAAAACTCCATAACCATTCATCAGATCATCAAGTGATGGAACTCCCCCTTTTCGACGAAAGATATAGCAAAATTTCTAAACCGTTTAGCATCAATATTCTTCCGCATATGCCGCAACCAGATCCGATAGCACCCATTCTAGGTCCGAAGACCTCATCTCATCTACCAAAACCGCTTTGGCGAAATTACATATCCATATAGCTTAAAGCCACAATCCGTGCAGTCCAGGCACTAATAGACAACGCCCCAAATGTACCACAACATGAAAAATGATACCAGACACAAAAACTGTCATGCAATATCAACGGGTAACACCACAACGCAATGTTAGGGACTCCTCACACATCGCAGAACCAAGACACACGAATCCTACACACAAGGATCCTATTTAACATACCCCGCTGCAATACGTGAACCCTATCTGAATGCTAGTCCATATTATACCCCTTGCTTAGTCTTGCTAAAAATCAAAAGCCACGCGAAACCGATATCAAGTACTCAACGTGCATTACCATAACCACAGGAAATCGGACGCTACCATGCCACATGAATATGAAAGAACACAACCCATCGTCCAAACCCTACGATACTCATCTACTTTACCTTAATCAAACTCCGCTATAAGACCACAACAGAACCGCACCATGTGTGCCTAAAACCAACGAATTGCCGCTCCCCGAAGTAGGGACGGGAAACTCCTAAGTCATCCTAGAGCACAGATAAGCCCAACAACCACTAATTGGCACCCCTCACGATAGCACTACAGAGCCAATCAACCCGACTTGGTTAAAAACACCTATCCCTACTAGGCCTACTAATGACCCCAAATCAATCCAGTCATACCTAATCGACAAATGACCCTCCGAAGGTTCAAAATGAATGAATCTCAACAAAATACACTATCATCCAACTAATCTTAGCTACTTCTCTACATCCCTCCACTATGAAATCGTCAACTCATCCGAGTTTCCAGTTCCCAAACCTTCAAAGCACACAAATCACATATCTGATCTCAACTCCGTCGCCTGAATCTCTAATACTCCTCCAATACGCGATCACGCCACAAGGAATACTCCTACAACTCGTATGTGTTACAAGGCCGGATTTGAATATTCACAGCCGAACAACAAAGAGAGTGCCGCCTCACTAATGATGTACCCATAAATTAAGACACAAAGCATCTTCTGAAGCTTACACCTACATGTAGTCATACCTAAAAGTAACATCATCTATCTGACCAAACCACCTCGAAACCGACCATACTGAGCAATGACACATCCACCCGGGTCTCCAGACCCCCAATAGGCACCACACATGACCAACACAGCGGTCCATAACAACAACATCACCCACAAGGGCAAAAACATGAATAGATGTAACTAAAGACTCACGGGGCATATCCAGAGAATGGAAAAAATATGATGAACATGTGAATATGAAGAACCAGAATCAAATAAAAACTGAAGCATCTCGTGATAGACTGAAACAATACCTGGGATCACGACATCAGAAGCCATCACATCTAGTCTGGTTGAAAATGCATAAAATCAGGCCTAGTCACCACTGGATCGACCTCCCCCTCTAGGGCGACCCCTAACTGCCTGACCCCCACCTCTAGCTGCCTGGGCGGGTGGTGTAGTAACTGGGACTGAAGTTGCAGGCTGACTCCTCTACTGATAAGTACCTCTAGTAAGACAGGAACAAAACTCTTTATATGGCCCACATCTCCACACTCAAAGCACCATTTCTCAAAAAATGGCACTGGGGACTGAAGGGAACCCTTAGCACCAGGGTAACCACTAGAAGAACCAGGCATAGATGAACCCTGAACCGATGGTGCACAAGATGAACTCTGAGCTAGTAGAGCACTGAATGATGGGTGCCCCTGATGCAAATTGTGAGGATCCCGACCAGCTGATCCACCACGATAACCTGAGCGACCTGGCTGAGCCGGCCTGAATGGACGGCCTCTGTCGTGCTGAAACTGTCCTCCTGAAGGAACGCCACCAAAACTACCAGATCCTCGAGGCCTATTGGCCTCCCTCTCATCTCGCTTATGGCGACGAACAAACTCAATCTCTCGGGCGATATCAACAACCTCCTCAAAAGTAGCACCCGACACCCTCTCTCTAGTAATAATAATACAAAAATGAATGTGAGTCAATCCATGAATCTCCTGATCCCATCTCTCTCTGTAGGGACCAACCAAATAGCATGACGAGCAAGCTCCGAAAACCTCATCTCATACTGCGACACTATCATATCACCCTAACGCAGCTGCTCAAACTGCCTGCACAGCTCCCGTCTACGGGACTGTGGGACATACTTCTCTAATAAGAGAGTGGAAAACTGCTGCCAAGAAAGGGGCGCTGCACCAACGAGCCTACGCCTCTCATAAGCCTCCCACCAAGTAAATATAGCTCCTGAGAACTGGAAATTAGTAAATGAGACCCCACTGGTCTCGAATATCCCTGTTGTATGAAGCATCCTCTGACACTTGACTAAGAAACCCTAGGCATCCTCGCCCTCAGTACCACTGAAAGTCAGAGGCTGAAGTCTACCAAACCTCTCCAATCTACACTGCTCGTCATCTAGCATGACAGGAAACACAAGATCCTGAACAGGTGCAACCGGCTGCGATGGAGCTGCCCCCGGTGTATGAAGTCCCTGAACAACCTGCTCGGGTGTACGGGCGGCAGGGGTTTGAGTACCTCCCCCGGCCTCAGAAGTAGCTGTTGATGTAGAAACAACGACCGCCTGAGCAAGAGTGGTGCATGAGGTCAAAATCTGGGCCAAGGTTTCCTGATGACCCGGAATAACAATAGGCATAGATGGTGCTTCTGCTGGTCCCACCGGATCATCTACGATTGGGACCTGATCTGGAATAACTGGAGGGTCCGTACGTACTACCACGGCTGCTGCGTGGGCTACACCCCTCCCTTTACCACGGCCTCGACCGCGGCCCCGGCCTTTCACAGACCTAACTGGTGGCTGACCATCCTGACTGGTAGTACGTGTCCTCACCATCTGTGAGAGAATGAAACAACCGAAATTTAGTAAAAAGAATCGACAGATTCCCACGACAAGAATTCAAGAATGTGAGATTTTTCCTAAGGGTTCTGTAGCCTCTTGAAGATAAGTACAAACGTCTCTATACCGATCCGCAAGACTCTACTAAACCTGCTCATGACTGGTGAGTCCTATGCAACCTAGGGCCTTGATACCAACTTGTCACGACCCAAAAACCAACCCAGTCGTGATAACGCCTATCGTGATACTAGGCTATCCAATTCACTATTCATAACACGAGAAAAACTTTCGTTTGATTCAATATCAACCAGTATTTCTTAAGTCTTTCGTTTTAGCATTTGAAAACACATAAAGGTAGGTAAAACATTTAAATACATCCCCAAAACCCGGAGTCATCAGTCATGAGAAACTAAAAAGGAAATACAAAATATGGTATTGTTCCCTTACTACAAACCAGTCTGAGAATAAACAAAATGACTAATAGGAAGGAGAGAGATAAGGATGCAGACGCTGTGCAGCTACCGTGCAATCTCCGAAGTGCTCCCAGAGAGTAAACCAGCTCTCACTCAGTCCTAGCACCTGAATCTACACACAAGGTGCAGGGGGTAACGTGAGTACACCAACTAAGTAAGTAACAAGCCCAACCTGTGGACTGAGAGGTAGTGACGGACTAAACCTCCATATTCATGACAGAATAAATGTACATAAATTTAGGCATGCTTTCAGTCAACTAGACAGCTCAAGTCATAAGATAAACACAGTTCCGAACAGCTTAAAATATATACCTCGACATATTCTACATGCCAATGCATCTACAGTATGAAATGCACAATGTACTCCCACTCACAAATACTCGTCCACTCAGTACTGTATATGGCTCGCATGGCCCAGGGAAGATCCCTCCCAGAATATATATACACATTAGACAAAAGTCACTCAGTACTGAGAAAGGTCGATCTAGCCCTAAGGAGAATATCCATCTCCATATAATGATACACCTCACAACCACTCGGTACTATATATGGTTCAATGGCTTAGGGAGGATCCATCCCAAAATACGTACACGCATCACTAACCTCAGTCGCTTAGTACCGGTGGAAACAGGCCAATCCAGCCTCGTGGAGAAGATCCATCTCCGGATAAATACTTCAGACAAGATCCCTCAAATATCACTTCGGACAAGATCCATGTCCAGGGAAGATTCATCCCTCAAATATCACTACGCTCACTGGGGGTGTAAAGACTCCAGAGGGGCTCCTCTTAGCCCAAGCGCTATAACAAGCCAACGAAGGAATAATCAATATCTCACTGCGGCATGCAGCCCGATCCCATACTTTCACTGTATATCAGGATCTCAGCCTCACTCAGTCATCACTCTCCAGTCTCGCTCACATGGTCTCACAATGCATGAACTAGCGCGAATAAATGCTAAAATGTGCAAAATCAACAATTACCGAGACTGAGACATGATATGGTATGAAATGACAGGACTGAGAATATAATATCAATGAATCACATGAGATGACAGTAATAAGCGACCACTCGGGTCCAAACAACATTGGCGTGAAACCTCAACATACTATCTAGCATGATTTCTAGTATGTTCGCATTTAAGATGACCGCTCGGGTCTCAACAGTATCGGCATGAAGCCTTAACAAGGTATTTAGCATGATTTCCAGAATTTTCATGTCAGTCACATTTACAGAAGCACATATATCAATAAGAGAAAACCAATAAACGGTGCCATGGAATGGACTAGGTCATGAATCACACGGTGCCCGCCCGCACGCCCATCACTTGGCATGTGCGTCACCTAATTCTAATCACGTAACACGTAGCTCGGGGTTTCAAACCCGCAGAACCAAGATTGGAAGTGTTACTTACCTCAATCAAGCCAAAACTCTACTCCGCAATGCCCTTGTCCCCGAATCTAACCAAAATCAGTACTATATCATTAGTATATGCTAAAGGAGCGAAGCCCACATCAAAATTATCAAATTATATCACAAATCCCGAATTCAACCAAATCCCCCCCCCCCGGGCCCATGTCTCGGAACTCGACACAATCACAAAACTAGAACCCTGGCACTCTCACGAGTCCATACATACCAAATATATTAAAATCCAACGGTTAGACACACAGTTGACTTTTGTGATATCGGGATCGAAATGTTATTCCGAGAGTTGGAAAAGCTCTGTGATGTCATTTGGGACTTGTCTGCAAAATTTTGCATTATTCTGGGTTGGTTTGGTTGGTTCCGACACGAGTTTTCGAAGTTGGAAGATTTGGAAGTTCATAGTTCGATTTTCATTTTCGGCGTTGTTTGATGTGATTTGAGACCTCGAACGAGTCCATGTATAGTTATAGAACTTTGTGTGTTTAGACAGGGTCTCGGGGAGCCTTGGGTGTGTTTCGGATGGGCTACGGGCCAATTTCTTCTATTTTTGGATTACTGGTTTCTGGTGTCTATTGTCCTCTTCCGCGATCGCGTAGTCCTAGTCGTGATCTCATAGTGTTCTGTGGACCTTCCATATTTTCCTTCATCACGTTTGCATTTTTAGGTTCACGATCGCGAACTTGTAAATTGTTCTGCACCGCATTCGCATTTTACCTTCCGCGTTCGCGTATTGTTAACCTTGCTGGGGAGCCCCAACTTGTCCTTCGCGTTCACGTCTTTGGGTACGCTCGTATAAGCTTAGTCCATTGTTATTCGCGTTCGCATCTCCTTGCGATACTGTGGTCAGAATGCAATTTCGAGAGTTGGAAAAGCTCTGTGATGTCATTTGGGACTTGTTTGCAAAATTTGGCATTATTCCGGGTTGGTTTGATTGGTTTCGGCACGAGTTTTTGAAGTTGGAAGATTTGGAAGTTCATAGTTCGATTCATGGTGCAATTTGCATTTTCGGCGTTGTTTGATGTGATTTGAGACCTCGAGTGAGTCCGTGTAGGGTGTTTGTGTGTTTAGACGGGGTCCGGGGGGAACTCGAGTGTGTTTCGGATGGGCTACAGGCCAATTTCTTCTATTTTTTTGGATTGCTGGTTTCTGGAGTCTGTTGTCCTCTTTCGCAATCACGTAGTCCTAGTCGCGATCGCGTAGTGTTCTGTGGACCTTCCATATTTTCCTTCATCACGTTCGCATTTTAAGGTTCGCGATCGCGAACTTGTAAATTGTTCTGCACCACGTTCACGTTTTACCTTTTGCGTTCGCGTATTGTTGACCTTGCTGGGGAGCCCCAACTTGTCCTTCGCGTTCGCGTCTTTGGGTACGCGATCGCATAAGCTTAGTCCAATGTTATCCGCGTTCACATCTCCTTGTACGCGTTCACGTAGCTCAGTTACTGGGCCACCCGATTTTCCTTCTTTACGATCGCATCTCTTTCTTCCCCGATCGTGATGTACAATTACCTGGGCAGATAGAATATATTCCCAAATCGAGAGTTAGACCATTTTTATCATATTTTGACTTGTAGAGCTCGTTTTTGGGAGATTCTTTGTGGGGTTTTCAAGCAATTCAATTGGGTATGTGTTCTTCACCTAGTATTTAATATATTCCGTGATTTTACCTTCATTTTTGTCATTTAATTTGTGTTTTGGGTTGAGAAAAATATTGGTTTTTGAAGAAAATTTTCAAAAAGAAAAATCATGATTTGAGGGACGAAATGCTATCAAAATTTGATAATTTTTGTATGGTTGAACTCATATTGGAATGGGCGTTCGGGTTTTGTAAAATTTTTCGGGTTCCGAGGTGCGGTCCTGAGGGTCGACTTTTGGGTCGACTTTTAGATTTTGTTAAATATTGAGACTTTATGATCCGGAATAGTTTCTTATGAGCTATATGTGTGTTTTGAAGTTATTTTGGTTGGATTTGATCCTACGGAGGTCTTTTCACCCGAGAAGTTCAATTTTAGACTACCGATTTGTCGTCTTTGAGGTAAGTATCTTTCCTAACCTTGTGTGAGGGAATTATCCCTTCGGATTCGAATCTTCTATGTTGATTGTAGTCCGTGTACGCGAGGTGACGAGTGCGTGCTCGGACTTATTTGTGAAAAGTCGGTCTTTTAGGGTTCTTAGGTCCTTATATTCACTGTGTATGAAGTTGTTCTTGATACTTTTGATTTCCTATTTACTAGTTTCATCTCTACCTGATTAAATTAGAATTTCTTGCTTTTGAATTCACTCTTATTGCCTATTTGACAACTAATTGACTTAACTGAATATTTTTACCCCTTTCACTATCATTCTATATCTTCATAACTTCTTATCTCTATTTGTAATTATCAGCATCTCATCCTATAATTGTTTAGACTTAATTGAGGTTACGGTCATCTTCTCGCTGCTTATACTTAAGTGAAATTGTTGAATATCCTCATAATTTCTCAACCTTAAAGGAATCCTAGATATCCTGTGCCTTAGTTGACTTTCCCTCATATGGAATTATCGGATTCGTGTTAGCTTCTTGTTGTTGAACCGTGCATTAGGATACGATTGTTACATGTTATTTCCTTCCTTGTTGAGCTGTTCTTATTATGCCTTGTATTCTTTATTGTTCTTATTCCTTGTGAACTAGCTTTTCCTTTTCTTATGATTAAAGGTTCTTAAGTTGATGTATTTACCATATCTTGTGTTATTGTCATTGTTGTTGTTGTACTTATTATGGTGATGCACAAGGTTTGTTCCGTGTGGTTGTGGTTATTGTGATGCATGAGGTTTTTGTCATGCGATTGTTGATATGGGGATTTGCATGAGGTTTCTCCCGTTCCGTGTTTTCTATTGGTATTGCACATGCATCTTGACAAGACGGGATATGTATATGTGGGTTGCGCATGTGGCGAGACAAGGCGGGCATTCACTTTACTATTGCACACATGGCGAGACAAGGCGGGTTGTGTTAGGGATTGTTTGTGATACTTGTGTTGGCCTGGGGGAATTTCTTGTTGTTAATATTGTGTAATGGTACACTTACTGTGTGAGTTTATTCTTGTGAAAATTGTGAGGAAACATTGTACGTGTTGCCCTTTTCTTCCTTATGCTCAGTAGCTGGTTGAATCGTGTTAGGACACCTGCACAAGAATACACGTAGCTAAGCGCTCTTTCGGATTAAGGGGCTTCCTTGTTTTTGTTGAGTATAGATACCCTTGTTGTACTTGCCCTATATGTGTGAATGACTCCAATTGGCACGTGAGTCATCAGCGCAACTATCAGTTGAAATGAGGGCACAAGATGCCAATGTAGGGTTCAGAGATTGGGACACGTGAGTTGTGATTTGTCCGAGGTTCGGTACCTCGTGGAGTTGACTAAGAACTTGATATAAAAATATTTGAAATTTGCTGAGGTATTACTTGTCCTTGTTGTATATGAAATTTTGGATTTAGTTTGTTTTCCTTTTACTCTTTTGTGTTATTTCATGGTTTCTGTTGATACTTGTTGTTCCTTTCCTTATTGAATTTACTATATTATTGGCCATATCGCGAAGTCTTCTATGTAGGTAGCATATTCCGTTGTTCCCTTATTTATACGTTTTCAGTTCATTAGACCAGTGGGTGTCTTGATTCGTCCTCGTCACTACTTCACCGAGGTTAGTCTTGATATTTACTGGGCACTGCTGTGGTGTGCTCATACTACACTTTTGTACATTATTTTGTACAGATCCAGGTATTGATCGTTAGTAGCGGTGCAGATTCTTGCTGAGGAGACTCAAGGTAAACCTGTCGCTGCTTTCGCAGGTTTCGGAGTCACCTTCCTATTTTGTATTCACATTGTCGTATTTATTTCCAAACATTTGTATTTAGAAGTTGTAGCGAACTCTATAGATCTTATGACTTGTACTACCGGTTTTGGGAAATTGTTAAGTCTGTAAATATTTCTATATCGAGACTGTTAGATTTTCTTTATTTTGCTATTATTCAGTAAAGGTTAGGCTTAATTAGTCCCTAAGACTAGGTGCCATCACGATAACCAACGGAGGAAAAATTGGGTCGTGACAGAAGGCCTCGATGATCTTACTCATTTGGAAGTTGAAGACTTCTTTGGAGATCAAAACTAAACTTTGATTATTTTACTAGGGAATGAAATTATGTTATTATTTTTATATTCAGTATTTTTTTTGTCTCTTGCTAAAGTTGTTTTTATTTTCAAGTAGTACTTAAGTTGTCGTATGTTATTGTTAGTTTTTTCCGTATTTCTCATGGTGCAATAAAATTTTCCCTTCAATTGGATCCTAGATGAGTAATGAAGATTTATGTCCTTTGGATAGTGCTAGAACTCACACGATATTAAGAGAAAAGAAATTTTTCTCTTATTTGGTTATGAAAAGGCATATGTTAATACAATATCTGGTAGTACAAAGTTAATAAAGGGCTCTAGAAGAGCGGACTTATTACTACCTGGAGGAACAATATACACTATTAATAATGCATTGTATTGTAGTAAGTCTTAAATAAACTTGTTGAGTTTCAAAGCTATTCGCCAAAATGGCTATCATGTTGAGACCTCTAATGAAGGAAATGTTGAATATCTTTATATTACTACAATAAAAGAGGGAAAAACATATGTGCACAAAAAATTACCCGCATTTTATTCTGGATTGTACCACACAAACATTGATGTAGTTGAATCATATGCCATAGTAAGCAAAAGATTTACTACTTCTAATGATTTTATCATTTGGAATAACCGGTTAGGCCAACCCAGTTCGTACAAGATGCGCAGAATAATGGAGAATTCAAATGGGCACACATTGAAGAACAAGAAGATTCTTCAATTTAAGGAATTCTCTTGTGTTGCTTGTTCTCAAGGAAAATTGATTATTAAACCATCAGCAGTTAAAGTTGGGATTGAATCCCCTGCATTTCTGGAACGTATCCAGGGTGATATATGTGGGCCTATACACCCTTCATGTGGACCATTCATGTATTTTATGGTCTTGATAGATGCATCTACAAGATTGTCACATGTGTGCTAATTGTCAACTCGTAATATGCCATTTGCGAGATTGTTGGCCCAAATAATAAGGTTAAGATTACAATTTCCAGATTATGCAATTAAGACAATTCGTCTCGATAATGCTGGTGAATTTACATGTCAGGCCTTTATTGTATGCCCATTGGAATAAAAGTTGAGCATCCAGTTGCTCATGTTCATACTCAAAATGGTCTAGCAGAATCATTGACTAAACGCCTCCAATTAATAGCTAGACCATTGCTAATGAGGACAAAACTTCCCCTTTCAGTGTGGGGACATGCTATTTTGCATGCAGCATCGCTTGTGTGTATAAGGCCAACCAGTTATCATGAAGTCTCTCCATTACAATTGGCTTTTGGTTGAGAGCCAAATATTTTCCATCTAAGAATTTTTGGATGTGCGGTATATGTTCCAATTGCTCCACCACAACACACAAAGATGGGTCCCCAAAGAAGGTTGGGATTATATGTTGGTTATGAATCTCCTTCTATTATCAAATATCTGGAGCCTATGACAGGAGATTTGTTTACAGCCATATTTGCTGATTGTCATTTTGATTAATAAGTTTTTCCAACATTAGAGTGAGAAAATAAACGGTTGGATAAATAGATAGATTGGAACATATTATCTCTGTCTCATTTGGATCCTCGTACAAATCAATGTGAACAAGAAGTTTTGTAATGACCCGATCGGCCGTTCCTATATTTTTAGCCCCGTTTCCCCCGTTTCTGCTTCATTATGTGTGGTTCAGCTCTTTTATGTTGTGTTGGGTTGGTTGGCTCGTGTTCAGAGTGATTGTGGAGAGAAATGAGACTCTTAAGTTGGTTATTTAGTTGGAAAAGTCAACCGAAAGTTGACTTATAGGTAAACAATCTCAGAATTTGGTTTTTATTGTTCGGATAGCTTCTTTAGGTGATTTGGGACTTAGGAGCGTGTTCGGTATATTATTCGGAGGTCCGTGGTAGAATTAGGCTTGAATTGGCGAAATTGGTTTTTGGCGATTTCCGGTCGGCAGTGGAAAATTAGCTATCGGGGTCAGAATGGAATTCCGAAAGTTGGAATCGGTTTGTAATATCGTTTGTGATGTGTGTGCAAAATTTCAGATCATTCGGCATGGTTTGGTTAGCTTCAGCATCGTTGGTGAATTTCGGAAGTTTAGAAATCCTTAGGTTTGAATCTAAGGAACTTGGTTTTTTGACGTTGTTTTGAGTGTTCTGAGGGTTCGACTTAGCCTGTGTGATGATATGTGGCATGTTGGTTTATTTTGGTTGAGGCCCCAAGGGGCTCAGGGTGATTTTGGATGGTCATCGAGGGGTTTGGACTTGGAAAATGCAGCAGAATGGCAGCTGGTGCAAAGCTGCTGATGTTTCCGCACCTGCGGATAGGGAACCGCAGGTACGAGGTCGCAGATTTGGTAAGGGAGACACAGATGCCAAATTTGGCCATGTGGAGAAGAACCGCAAATGCGGTGAGAGGGACGCTTATGCGGGACCACGGGTGCGGAGCCTGGGGAGCAGATGCGGTCCTAGGTGTTTAAGTGAAAATCGCAGAAGCGGTTGCGCATGTGCGGTGGAAGTGATCGCAGATGCAGTTTAGCTGGGCGAAACATATAAAATCCAGCCTTCGCGAAATTAGGGTTATTTTCCACCATTTGTGTTCGGATTTGGAGCTTTTTGAGGGATTTTGAAGAGGGATTCAAAGGGAATCAATTTGAGGTAATGTTTTTGAACCTAAAATTTTATTCCACGGTAGCTTTTGACTGATTAAACATGGAATTGTGATACTTAAGGGTGAAAATTTGGGAAATTAGGGCTTGGAACTTGAGACTAAGAACTTGGTGATTGAGGGGTCGAACGAAGTTATATTTTGGTGATTTTGGTATGCATGTACTCGTGAGAGGATAAGGATTCTGGTTTCGTGATTTATCGGATTTTGAGACGTGGGCCCCGGGGTCGAGTTTGGCCAATTTCGTGATTCTTGATGTTATTTGATTATTTTCGCATAGGTTTTGTTCCTTTAGCGTATATTGATGTTATGAATCTGATTTTTAATAGATTCGAGGTGATTTGAGGTCGAGTCGAGCGGCAAGGGCATTGCGGAGTAGATTTTCTTCCGGTTTGAGGTAAGTAACAATTATAAATCTAGACCTGAGGGTATGAAACCTCGGAATTTCGTACTATTTTGATAAATGAGGTGATGCACGGGCATGTGGGCGTGCACCGGTAGGAATTGTGACTTGGTCCGTCCCGTGGAAACTGTAGAGTTGCGTATTTGATAAATTTTATATGATTTCCATGTGTTTTAGAAATGATTCTGTTAACTTGGGATGAATGCCATGTTTGGGGCCTTGTGCCGTACTATTTTGACCCTCGGGGGTATATTTCTACTGTCCTCACACTGTTTTTGATAGAAAATATATTCTCAGTCATAATCTATGCATGTTTACTGTTAAATCCTGTTCATCATTATATTTTAAATATGTGAAAGATATTTTGGGTTGAGTCCCCTGAGTTGTACTGAAATGCCCGAGCGGCTTGTGAGGATGATGGTTGAGTGAGGCCGAGAGCCGAATTGTGAGGATAGTTATGGATCGGGCTGCACGCCGCAACATTTTATAAATATATATGGATCGGGCTGCACGCCACATCGATATTGGATCGGGCTACACGCCCCAGCGATGTAGCGCTTCGGCTGTAGGAGCCCCTTCAGAGTCTACACACCCCTAGTGAGCACTGTCGACTATATATTTATGGATCGGGCTGCACGCCGTAGTGGTTATTATGAGGTACTTATTGCGCATGAGTGTTGAATGTGAGTGTTTATTGGTGATAGTTGAGTCACGAGTGACTGAGAGGCTTTTCCGAGGAGCTATATATATGAGTGAGCCTGAGGGGCTCGTTTTATGAAATTATTGTTTTCACTTTTCTTTTATACTGATCTTATATTGAAAATGTTGAACAAAAGATTTAAATAACTTTCATTGAAACTGGAACTTTTACGAGATACTCGGAAGTTTAATTACTGATATGATCCTGTTATTTTCACTAAGGTTTTAATGTTATGAGAATTATATGATTTTAGATGCTCGTCACAGCACTCAGTCTTTAGTTATAATTATTATTTACTGAGTTGGCGTACTCACGTTACTCTCTGCACCTTGTGTTCAGATTCAGGTGCCAGGGCTGAGTGAGAGCTGATCTTTTCCTCTTTGGAGCACATCGGAGATTGCGAGGTAGTTGCACGGCATCCGCAACCTTGCCTTTCTCCTTCCTATTTCTCTAGTACTTTTATTCTCAGACTTATTTTGTGTTAAGGAGACAGTATCGAATTTGTATTTTCTTTTAATTTCTCATGACTTGTGACTCCGAGATTTTGGGGTTGTATTTAATGATTTAGTATATCCTTGTTTGTTTTGAAATGTTTAAACTGAAATTTTATGAAATATTGGAATGGTAATGAATTAAATGAAAAGTTCCTTTATGCTATATGTAGTGAATTGGCTAGCCTAGTATCATGATAGGCGCCATCATGGTCAGGGTTTTTTAGGGTCGTGACAAGTTGGTATCAGAGCCAAGGTTAAATAGGACTCACCAGTCATGAGCAGGTTTAGTAGAGTCTTGTAGTTTGGTACGGAGATGTCTGTACTTATCTTCGAGATGCTGCATAACTCTTAGTAATAATCTCACATTCTTGAATTCTTGTCGTGCGAATCTATTCATTCCGGTAACTAAAATTCTGTTGTTTCATTCTCTCACAGATGGTGAGGACACGCGCTACCGGGCAGGACCATCGGCCACCCATTGGACCCACGTGGGGTCGAGGCCATGATAGAGGTAGAGATGCAGCTCGCGCAGAAACCGGGGCAGTACCCATAGATCCACCTGTTATTCCATATAAGGTCCTAGCCGCAGATGCTCCAGCGGGACTGGCCCAAGCACTGATAGTGCCTATTATTATTTCGGGTCTTCAGGAGACTTTGGCTCAGATTTTGACCCTGTGCACCAGTCTGGCATAGGCGGTTGTTGTTTCTACTACAACAACTACTTCTCAGGCCAGGGGAGGCACTTAGACTCCTACTGCCCGTACACCTGAGCGCGTTATTCAGGGACTTCAGACACCGGAGGCACCTCCAGCTCAGCCGGTTGTGCCTATTCAGGATTATGTGGTTCCAATTAAGGATGACAACGAGCAGCGTAGGTTGGAGAGGTTTGGCATACTCCAGCCTCCGACATTCAGTGGTGCTGAGGGCGAGGATGCCCAGGGTTTCTTAGACAAGTGTCAGATGATGCTTCGTACAACGGGTATATTGGAGACTATTGTGGTCTCATTCACTACTTTCCAGTTTTTAGGAGCTGCTTTTACTTAGTGGGAGGCTTATGAGAGGCGTAGGACTATTGATGCAGTGCCCCTTACCTAGCAGCAGTTTTCCACTCTCTTTCTAGAGAAGTATGTACCAAAGTCCCGCAGAGAGGAGCTGCGCAGGCAGATTGAGCAGTTGCGTCAGGATGATATGACTGTGACGCAGTACGAGATAAGATTTTCAGATCTAGCCCGTCATGATATTTTCTTGGTCCCTACAGAGAGAGAGAGAGGATCAGCAGGTTCGTGGATGGCCTCACATATTAGCTCCATATTCTTATGACTAGAGAGAGGGTATCGGGTGCTAATTTTGAGAAGTTTATCGATATTGCCCGAGAGATTAAGTCAGTTTGTTGCCAGGAGCGAGATGAGAGGGAGGCCAAGAGGCCCCGAGAATCTGGCAGTTTTGGTAGTGTTCCCCGCAGGGGTCAGTTTCAGCATAGAAGAGGCCGTCCATTTAGGCCTACTTAGCCAGCTCGCCTAGCTTATAGTGGTGCATCGTCGGGACATGGTTCTTGCAGTTCTCATATGGGACGCTCATCATTCAGTGCCCTTCCAGTCCGAAGTTCATCCCGTGCACCATCAGATTAGGGTTCCTCCATGCCAGGTACTTCTATCAGTCATCCCGGTGCTAGGGGTTCCCTTCAGTCCCCATTCCCCGCACCAGGGAGTTGTTATGGGTGTGGAGAGTTTGGGCATATGAGAAGGTAGTATCCTCGTCTTCTTGGGGTTCATCTCAGTAGAGGGGTCAGCCCTTGACTTCAGCTCCAGTTACTTCACCATCCGCCCATGCAGCTAGGGGTGAAGGTCATGCAGCTAGAGTCCGCCCTAGAGGGGGAGGTCGATCTGGTGGAGGTCAGGCCCATTTTTATGCACTTCAAGCCATACCAGACACTATGACCTCAGATGCTGTGATCACATGTATTGTTTTAGTTAGTCACCGAGATGCTTCGGTCTTATTTGATCCTGCTCCACGTATTCCTATGTTTCATCATGTTTTGCTCATTTTATGGATATGCCCCGTGAGTCCTTAGTTACATTTGTTCATGTGTCAACTCTGGTGGGTGATACTATTGTTGTGGACAACGTGTATCGGTCATGTGTGGTATCTATTGGGGTTCTGGAGACCCGAATGGATCTGTTATTGCTTAGCATGGTTGACTTTGATGTGATATTGGGCATGGATTGGCTTTCTCCATGTCATGATGTTCTAGATTGTCACGCTAAGACTGTGATCTTAGCGATGCCGGGATTTTTAAGGGTAGAGGTTCCATTGATTATGTGCCTAGTAGAGTGATTTCATACCTGAAGGCTCATCGTATGGTGGAGAAAGTGTGTCTGTCGTATTTGGCTTTTGTGAGGGATGTCAGTGTTGAGACTCCCACTATTGATTCTATTTTGTTGGTCCATGATTTTCCGGATGTGTTCCCTGCAGACCCGCCGGGCATGCCACCCGACAGGGATATTGATTTTGGTATTGATTTGGTGCCAGGAACTCATCCTATTTCTATTCCACCATATCGTATGACACCGACAGAGTTGAAGGAATTGAAAGAGCGGCTTTAGGAACTCCTAGATAATGGGTTTATTTGGCCTAGTGTGTCGGCTTGGGGTGCACCGGTGTTGTTTGTAAAGAAGAAGGATGGTTCCATGAGAATGTGTATGACTACAGGCAGTTGAACAAGTTACAATCAAGAATAAGTATCCTTTGCGTCGTATTGATGATTTGTTTGACCAACTTCAGGGAGCCAGGGTGTTCTCTCAGATTGATTTGAGATCCGAGTATCATCAGCTAAAGATTCGGGATTCAGATATTCCCAAGATGGCTTTCAGGACCCGTTATGGCCATTATAAGTTTTTGGTGATGTCTTTTGGGCTGACCAATGCCCCAACAACTTTCATGCATTTGATGAACAGTGTATTTCAGCCATACTTGGATTCCTTCTTTATTTTGTTCATTGATGACATCCTGGTGTACTCTCGTAGCCAGGAGGATCATGCTCAACATTTGAGAGTTGTAATTCAGAGATTGAGGGAAGAGAAGTTTTATGCAAAATTCTCCAAGCGTGAGTTTTGGCTTGGCTCAGTAGCTTTCTTGGGGCATGTGGTGTCCAGTGAGGGTATTCAGGTACATTCGAAGAAGATAGAGGCGGTGCAGAGTTGGCCCAGGCCGTCCTCAGCTACATGGATTAGGAGCTTCCTCGGTTTGGCGGGATATTATCGTCGCTCTGTGGAGGGGTTTCTTCTATTTCTTCGCCCTTGACCAAATTGACCCAGAAGGGTGCTCCGTTCAGGTGGTCGGACGAGTGCGAGGAGAGCTTTCAGAAGCTCAAGGCTGCTTTGACCACAGCTCCAGTGTTAGTGTTTCCATTAGCTTCAGGTTCTTATATCGTGCATTGTGTTGCCTCGAGGATAGGCATCAGTTGTTTATTGATGCAGGAGGGTAGGGTGATTGCCTAAGCCTCGCTCCAGTTGAAGACTCATGAAAAGAATTATCCAGTGCATGATCTTTGTCACACCTCCTTTTTCCGACACAGGGTTGGATACGGGAGTTTTTCCACTTTACGTGACATTATGCGGATTTGAGATTTAGTTTTAGATCTCAGAGTCGCCACCCGAATTTTTTACGGTGTTCCGGGACACCATTTATTTATTGAAATCCCAAACCGAGGAAATTTGACTCTGTTTTGATTTGTCTGCGACCAGAAATCCGAGTAAGGAATTATATTAACCTGGGAGAAGGTGTTAGGCATTCCCGAGTTCCGTGGTTTTAGCATGGTCGCTTAACTATTAATATTCGGCCTAATTATGTAATTATTTACATGTTTTAAACCTATTGTGCTTTTACCTTTCTTACTTTTTATCCGCCTTTTAATATTTATGGAATTATTTTAATACAAGTCACGATTGACGTGCACTTGTTATTTTTGGACACGTTGCAAACCACGCCACATGAAATGTACCCGTGATTTACAACATGCTTATTTAATTAACATTTTTTGAATTAGAGTCGGGGACATGAGTTGCCACACCCGAGTGTAGATTATATGACTATGGTCACGACGATTAAATATGCCTATTTGAGGCGATATTCGATTGTTCTCTAGGTTTTGGGGTTTTTTTTTTATCTAAAAGAGGTATTTTTTAGCTTATGGGGTGTATAAATAATTTTTGATATTTATGGATTTACCTAGGGACAAGTCACGATGGTGTGTACTTGTTATTTTAAACACATTATAATTACGCCACATGAAATGCACCCGTAATCACAACATGTGATTTCTATCATAATTTTGAAGTTAAAGACAGGGACATGAGTTGTCGCTCCCGAATGTTGGTTAGGTAGCTTCGGTATAATATTGGATTTTTCTATCAAAATTTCGGACTAAAGGTATCCATTCTACCTAGAAGATCTCCTAAACGATATTCGTTGTTCTAAAAGAACATCTATAGGCTATGGCCACATCTAGCCTCGTTTTATCACGTCAGGCGATCCTAAGTCAGTTCTCCGTGTGATAGAACTGCTAGTTCTGAAAAGAATTTGTTTGTAGCCCATGATGGCAAACGTGGGAATCAGGATATCCTTCGTTCGTTCATATATATATATATATATATATATATAAAATTCAGATATCTAAATACGTTATTTGCTAAGTTTGATACTTATGGACAAGCTGGAATCACTCTATTCTTTCCAGAATTTTAGTGATTTCTGACACAGACATTTCCCTATGCGATTTTACTAAATTTGGAACCAGTAATCCCTAGCAATTCTTAACGAACTAAT
>ML340469.1:0-80844 GCA_005239505.1 Nicotiana paniculata
TAGTTGAACAAATAGAGATTAACAACCAATCAAAACTATATTAATATCACAATAAAGTCATCCTCCAACGGGTTCCACCAAAACATTAGATTAGAAAAGTTAGCTACTCATAATAATGATAAAAATTGCAAACAAATTCATAAACAATGTTAAAAATCACAAGATAAGAAGATATGGATTGATGCCCAATTGCCCTCCTTGCTTCTTTATGTTGAATTTGTGTCCAAAATATGTCCAATCTCTCAAAAATAACGTTCTCCCATGTATATATACTAAGTGGAGCCGGGCCCAAACAATTATAATTTCTCCTACGCGAAAAAGGACAAGTTTCCAAACCGCTACTAGCGCGGTCGCGCTAATCTCGCGCTAGAGGTCGCGCTAGTGAGGTTTTATTCTGTCCCAGTCCGCGTCAGGTCCGCAATTCCAGTTGCGACCGCGTTTTTTACCCTGATCCGTTTGGAATTTGGAAAAACGTAAAACATGAAAGTTGTATCCCTTTGAGTTATCTTTCCAACCATATATTATGTAGCCTAAATGGAGTTCGGAGAAAAATGTTATGTCTATTTTACTAGACAGTGTACAATATGTCTCCTCGAGTCTTTGTTTGGTCTCAACTATCAAATTTGACCCCCAAACACGATCCAGGCTTAATTACTTGAGCTTTTACTCAGACTTCAAAGCTTCAAATCACTTATATTCATTCTATAACATCTATATATAGTTCGGAATAACTCCTACAAGGCATAAAACAAACAGTTAGTACAAAACACTAGCGATTAAAGCTCAAACTCAATTAAAGTGCAGTAAACTAGAGTGTAATAAGCGACTAAAATACGTAATTATATTCTATCATCGTAGGTTTGATTTGGAACGAAATGAGCATAAATACAGGAGCATGAATTGAGGGCTCTGACTCATATAATCGACCCATCTGGTTTAGGGTTGAGATATGGCTCTTTTAAACACCTGCATGGCTATGCAAACTAGCAGCTAATAAAATTGTGAATGTTATGTAGCCGATGCTGGAAAGGAATAGGAAATTTAGCATCTACTTCTGTCTTTTATGATAGTATAAATTAGAAACTCTTGTTACTGTACGTTCGCATGTATGAGGAAGTAATTATAGTGTTCTACTTGTTTATAGAGGGATAAAATCAACCCAACCCATGTTTTTTCACCCGTGGAAGTTTAAAAAAATTGGATTATTACTTGTTTATTGACTTGATCCAACGGGTTAAACTCGAAGTGCACGAGTCAAATTGTAATTTAACACAAACATACAGAAATCAAATTTGGTGAGATTGGAAATTATGTAAATCTTGCACAACTTAAGCTAATAATTTTAAGAATATATATATATTAACTTTCGCATTTTTTTCTTTTTAAACATCAAAATAAAAGAAGGGGAGGGAAGTCGTGTCATGTTGGACTGGTTGACCCGTTATTTGATTCATCTTGGCCCAACCAATTTTGACCCGAACAAACTTTGAGTGGGTTAATTACCACATGTTTATTCATTCAACCAATTTTGACCCGTCCAAACTAACACAACCCATCTATTTGCTACCTCTAGTTTATTCAGAAATAGGCAACAATTAATATAATGGTGATGGTCTTTTTTCTTTTAAGCAAAGTAGTATAGTAATAGTTCTCAAAGCTAACACTTTTCTTTGCCTAAAAAAAAAAGGTAGGAAAAATGGCAGGTTCTCATATTGCCCATGCTGCATACAAGGGTCCATGTGTGGTGAAGGAAATACTTATTGGGATTGCACTTGGCTTGGGCTGGAGACGAGATCTTTCGATAGATCCACCGCATCTTTATAGGCTTCTCCCCCTACTCCGTTTTGCTGCAAATCTTCCAAAAGGTATTCAAGAAAGGCGATATTGTTGCTTTCCCCATGTAAAGCTTCGGAAGCTTCCATAACTTTTTGGGCACTCTCCTTAGGCATCAAGGCTCCTAATTTCAGTCGTATATCATATTGAAGCTCCACTATACGTTCACTGCAAGGATTAAGGCCCGGATGATCCCAAGAAGAATTGTGCTATGCCCCCCGATCCCTATAGAGCGAAAGAGCTGCCTGGTGATCCCTAGGTTGCAGCACGTGGCATCGCCCTTGTGGAAGATGCACCACTGGAATAACCAGAGGAGAAGCAAGGAATTTTATGATATGCTTGAGAAAGGTGAGATCAGTGTTGTGGTGGATGAAGAGTAGCCTTCCTACTGCCTCCAGTATGAAACCACCATACTTGGTCTAAGATAGTAATTAATGTATAACACAAAACTCCTATAGTTCCTTGCTTTACTAGTAATCCTTGAATTTTCCTACGCATGTCCTTAACTTAGAGAAATATGATGTTTGGGAATTTTGTATCCATACCATATGCTGGTGCTGTGTTGAGGAGATTTGCGTCTTGTTTGTTCAATGGCTGTTCAATAACGATAGTCTTAGTAGCACGCATGTCCCTTCATATTCTTAGATTTTTATTACGCTATGTAGTTTTGTTGTTGCTATTATTTGGTACAACTTATTTTTTATCTCTCCCTTTTTCTTTTCTCTTCATTATTAGTATATTATAAAAATTAAACTCCAAAAATTTAATAAGTTAACTGACTCACTAATCACATGAAGTACTTTTTTTTGTCCATCTTCATTCTCCCTTTCCAACATTTATCTTCTTCACTCCTTTTTTGGAAATCTGATGCATATGTGAATGCTATCTAAATTCAAGATGTATTGATTTATACGTATTTTATACTTTGTATATCAAGTATCACTTTAATTCAAAATGTATTTTTATTTATATAATTGTTTGTATATTTATTTGTAAAGTGTCATCTTATTTTAAGATGTATTTTTAATGTATATTTTAAATATATTTTATACGTCAAGTGCCATTTTAATTAAGGATGTATTTTTTATGTATATATTTTTTTGTATATTTATATGCATCTTAATTAATTTTAAGATATTTTTTTAATGTATATTTCACATGTCTAAGTGCCATCTTAATTGAAGATGTATTTTTTATGTATTTTTTATATGTGTTAATTCAATGTATATTTTTTATATATACGTTTTGTATATGTTAACATATATTATTATCGAAGTAAGATTTTTATGTTAAGAAAGGAAGAAAGAAGGAAAAGAAAAACTTAAGAAAGATAATTAAAAAGAAAACGAATGGAACAAATTTAGAAAATATATGCTTCGGCATAAAACAAAATTAAGAAGATGAAGAAAAAGAAGGAAAGCTAATAGATAAAGCGAGAAAAAAAAAAGATATAATTTTGACTTTTCATTCAAATTACTTATGTTTAGGAATTAATAATTAATACTTCTATTTTAATGGATCTGTGTGTTATAAATATAAATATTTTCTTATCACAACTGTAATATGGGATTTCATACTAAGAATTTGTTATATTTCTTTTAAACTATAACGGTTATGTAAAGTTTCATTTTTTCAATCTGCAAGAATTCTAACATTGTAGTTTGAATAATGCCCTTTTGGCTACATGACTAACCACTAAAACTAGACTTCGTTCTTTATCATTTAAATTACGGTTTTATGAATATCTGAATGGTTCAACAGTATCAATAGAACACGAATGTAAGAGCATTACATTAATGTTCGTGGAGTTGAATTTGTATGCGACAAGAAAAAATTGAATTTGTCATCAAATTGTTTACTGTAAACAGTTAACTGATTTATAGAAGATAGGACTTAAGCTACAACTAATCCACTACAGATTTAACTAATTTATTCTTGTTATACTTCACCTATTGTGGTGATAATGTTCCTCCTTGTGTGTGATAAAGGCGTATTCCCCATTTGGTCATATAAAAGTGTACGTGAATAGAATCCTTATCACGTCAGTAATTATTGTTGTAAATTCTAAAATTTCTTTCGACTTCTCATATCGGTTAGAATACGTCCTTTTTAAAGGGATTTGTTCTTTCCTATACAGTATAAGAAATCTTATTATCAAAATTGTCCCACTTTAGTAATTTACCTGCCATAAACACGATTTACCTACAAAAAAGTATACATTAGTTTAAATACACGCCTTTCTTCGGTAGACTTCTACTTTTAGACGCGTGATTTTTGGGATAGATTCAAATTATAGTCAATTGAATGCCGCAATTATAGAGCACCTTATGATCGATACTTTAGTAAAAATCATCGAGATCAAATACACAGTGAACGAACGTACTCCTCCAAAGGAAATTTGAAACGATATGGGAATTCGCGTGTATATGGAGACGAAAAAAGAAAACAAAAATCTAGGAATGTATCCGATGTGAATAACAGTAAGGGATTTCGATTTGGAATGCAGTATGTCCAATGCGAGCACAATTGCATGCTTGCTCTGTTTTCTTAGTCCTGATATTTTTCAATTTCAAGTGTTCTATAATTTTACTACAAATTATTTATAACTATACTACAGGACAATTGTAGTTCAGTTGTTATGTCTCTACAAACAATTAAAGTGTAATTGTTACACAGGAATTAAGGATTGAAAAATGCAAATTATGATCACAGAACAAAGTATCTACAAGTATACTACAAATTTAAGGTCTGTCAAATACTGAACACTTGAATATACAGAGGTCTGAATTACTATAATTTTAAATGAGTGCAGGTACTTCTGATTATTGTAATACTAATGTGGTATAATTGTCAAGTAATTGTAACACATTTGGATAAGTATCAGGAATAGTGAAGTTGATTGATATGTAAACATCCTCGGTAATTGTGGAATATGAAAGTATCATCATAACAGAACATACGTCAAAAGTAATTGAAGTAGGCCCAGTTTACCAAGACAAACAAACAATTGTCAGTGCAATGAAGCACTATGTTGTTATGAATAAATTTCAGTTTAGGGTGAAAAGGTCTAGTGCAAGAAGGTAAGAACATTTTATTTGCCAAAATCATATTGTTTATAAGTTATAGTTTTTATATATAAAAATTGTTTAGAACTATTTGTTGTGTGTAATCAGCCTGATTTCTTGGTAATTAAAATTTGCATAACATTTTTATCATTGTTTTTATTCCGTAGCTACTGTCTCGTATGTGTTGGTGACAATTGTACGTGGCACTTTAAGTCCACAAGCATAAATGAATCAGCATTGTTCAAGGTTAGAAAATTCAATAGCTTGCACACATGCTCGTTGATGAACAAAATAAATATACAACGTAAAGCAACTGCCATAGTAGTTGGCAGTATGGTCATGCAAAAATATGCATATCCGAAGATAATATACACACCAAAAGACATGCAAACTGATATGTTGTCAGAACATAGTGTGAACTCAATAGACATGCTAGCTTGGAGAGCAAAGGAAAAGGCTTTGGAATTTTTGAGAGGTCATCTGCTGATTCCTACGATCGCCTGTCGAGTTATTTGTATATTTTGGAGAAGATTTATCCGGGGTCGGTAGTGAAATTGCAGAAGAATGAAGATGATTGTTTCTTATATGCATTTTTTGCTCTTAATACGTCCATCAAGGGTTGGGAGCATTGTAGGCCAGTTGTAGTAGTTGATGAAAGCTTCTTGAAGTCTGCACATAGGGGCATCATGCTAACAGCCAACACAATGGATGCAATAGGTATTGTAGGTTAATTGTAAGAATGTTGTATTCAAGTTGTTTCTGAAAATGTATTTTTGATATTTTCAAGTTTTATTACTGAAATTTAATTTGGCATGTTGCATTATGCTTGCATGTGGGATATTTGTACAAATGTTAGGTCAAAGTTCAAGAAATATCATCTAAAGTTAAGCGAATTATACTTTTTCACGGCACGATCATACATGCTTGATGAATTTAATGAAAGAATGTTAAATATTGAAGAGATTGACACACGTGTTAAAGAATATCTCGATATTGGCTATCACAAATAGTCTCGAGTACATGCTACGATGAACAAAACATGCACGATGACCTCAAATATTGCAGAGTCATTGAATGCGATAACTAAAGATGCAAGAGAGTTGCCCGTAGTTCAACTATTAGAGTACATGATGACATTTCTTGAACGTTAGACTAATGAAAGTCACTGAATGCTAAGGGTACGGTCACATACCTTGGGAAAAAATATAACAAATTAAAGAGTTGGAGGACAACACGAAATTATCAAATGATAGTAAGTTATGGTCCATAACATCAGATCATTGATTTCATTAAACTAAATATATACTGATAATTGTAGATATGTTGTTGTAAAATTGTAGTTATTTTGGTTTTTATCAAGTGCTGGAAATTTGTTGTATGTTTGTAATAAAATTGTAGGTGAGGGCTTCAAAAGATTACATCTATATAGTAATAGATGGTGTGAAGCAATTCATTGTTTACCTTCAAAATGGTGGATGTAGTTGTGGACAATTCCAGCTTGATGAACCTCTTTGTCCACATGCTTTGGTTTCTTTGAGGCACATGAACGAGTCTTATAAAAACTATTGCTCTCCTTATTACACGAGGGAGAGCCTTCTGAAAACTTATGAAATACCAGTAGACCCTCTACCTGATGAAAGCAAATGGGATATGCCACAATATATAGCAGAAGAAGTTGTCCTGCTACATACTGGGAAGAGCAAAATAGGGAGACCTCAAGAATATAGATACAAACCTTATGATGAAACAAAGGCAAAGAAGTACAAGTTTTTATGTGGCAACTGCGGACAAGAAAGGCATAACAAAAAATCTTGTAGGAATGCTCCCAAAAGGAAATAAGAATTGATGTAGTATAAAGAATTTATTTTTACTGAGTACTGTTGATGATAATTTGTCCTTTAATACATATTCAAATGCATTTGTTCTCTTCTAGACAATTACAGTTGTGGTGTAATTGTGTTGCTAATTTGAATAAAGATTGTCTCTTATAATGAATGTTTGGTAAACAGATTTTCACTCTTAATGTCATTGATTTGTAGTTGTTTTGTTCATTACTAACTGGGTTTATTTATTAATTTTAAGCTTTTTCTAACAATACTGCTATATTTGAATAGATTATGTATTGTTGTATAATAGTTGTAGACATAATTATAGTTATTGTGTAAAGAAATTGTTATCTAGGAGAATGGGTGTATCGCTTGAAATTTCATTTAATTGTAAAGCTAAACATTTGAGACCTTACATTTAGAGTAACATATTTTCACATAATATGTTAATTATAAACTAATATGCTAAAACAAGACAATAGAAAACATATATTATAGAGTACCAATAAGGAGCTCAAGTACTAACAACTTTTAAAAAATATTCAACAGATGTTTTCATTTATAAGTAGTAGATTCTGGACAATGTAACAAACACAAGCACAACTTTAGCACAATTCTACTAGAAATAAGTTGTAGATGATTTGTTCTTATTAAATAATTTTTTTAAAACTTTAATACAATCCAGCTACAACTAAACACTTTCACTATAATTTAGCTACTGAAAAGAGTAACTAATTCTTTTTGTTCCAGACTCTTGTTCGCTCCCTCACAACTGGTTCACCTTTTCTTCTCCCAGTAATCTCACTTTCACTAATTGCACCAAGCTCTTGTTTTTTCTAGCATAATCTCAAAGGAGCGCTCCATAGCATCAACGGTGTTGATCAATATCAAAAAGGTCTTCCTTTGAAATTGAGAGTTGTCCAATGCTGACATATTCTGCAAATGCCGCCACGTATATATCGCAATCACTGCAATAAATATTAGGGGAAAAGCATTAGTATTCAATGTAAGATTCAATTGGGCAAATTGAAGGAAAAGTAGCACATAGATTGATCCATCTTTTTGCTAGGTATCTCATCGACCAACCACTAAATGTCAAGAGGGTTGGTAACACCATTTTCAATGTATGCCTTTGTATTCTTGTAGTTGATGACTGGACGCTTGCCATAGAAGCCGGTGGATGAAAAGTAGAGGGGATCATAATAGCAAACTTTTCGACAACAGATTCAACAAGTTTGTATTTACTTGAAGAGACCATAGAATCATAAACATATAGAACCCTATCGGTAAATTCAAACATAGCCAACAACAAGTGAAATTTCTCAACAATGTTTATGGTCATAATCACAAAATCAGCTTTGTCTCATGCAATATTTACAAGTAATCGCCTAGTATGCATTCTGATACGATGTCATAAGGTTTGACAAAAACAAGCTTCTTATCGGCGGGTGCATTAATGTGCCTCTCATAAATTTGTCCTGTTCTAGTCTTGAACATAGAACAGTGGTTGTAAGCCGAGTTCTGTTTTCAAGATCATACTTTCCTCTCTACCTCAAATAGTATAAAATAACATCAATGTGTTGTAAAAATAAATTACATTATTTCTCATTACAGCAGACGATTTAACTATAACTTTTAAACAAAATATCTAGAGATATCTAAAATAACATAAAACTTCAGCTTATAATTATATGTCGGGGTATGAGTGTAACGACCCCGCGGTTGTTCTGAGAGTTATAGCCCCGTTTCCCCATTTCTGCTTCTTTATGTATTATTCAACTATATTGTAAGGTATCGGGTTGGTTGGTTCGGGTCCGGAGTGGTTTTGGAGTGAAATGGGACACTTAGTCTCTTATTAAGAAGCTTAAGTTGGAAAAGTCAACCGGATGTTGACTTATGTGTGAACGATCTCGGATTTAGATTTTTATGATTTGGATAGCTCCGTTAGGTGAATTTGGACTTAAGAGTGCATCCGGAATGTAATTTGGAGGTCCGTGGTAGAATTGGGCTTGAATTGGCGAAAGTTAGAATTTGGCAATTTTGATCAGCAGTGGAAAATTAGATATCGGGGTTGGAATGGAATTTCAGAAGTTGGAGTAGGTTCGTAGGGTCATTTTTGACGTGTGTGCAAAATTTGAGGTCATTCGGACGAGGTTTGGTAGGTTTCGTCGTCGTTTGCGGAATTTGGAAGTTTAGAAGTTCTTAGGCTTGAATTCGAGGGTAATTTGGTGTTTTGGTTGTTCCGAAGGTTCGACTAAATTCGTATATTGATATAGTACTTGTTGGTATCATTGGTTGAGGTCCCGAGGGCCTCGAGTGTGTTTCAGGTGATTAACGGATTGGATTTTAGAGATTGGAAGTGCTATTTTCTGGTGTTTTGAACTGCCGGTGTTTTTTCGCACCTGCGGAAGAGGATCCGTATCACGACCCGAAATCCCACCTTCAGGCCATGATGGCGCCTAATGTTGCACCCGCTAGAAAAACCAACGTGATTACTGAATTAATTTATTAACAAGTGAAAATAACAAACACTGACTAGATAATTGAGATAAAGTGCGAAAGCATTAACAAAAATCTAAATAACAATAGCTAATAACGAAGAAATCCCTTTAAGTACAAAACCCAGAAATGGAGTCACAACCTCACGAACCAGTCTAAGATTTAGCTAAAAAAAACAGTTTGAAATAAAATGATATATCTGTCCGGAAACACATCGATGACAGAATGAAAGATAGACAGTGACGCCGAGATCCACGAACGCCTGCAGAACTACCTCGGTGTCATCTGAAATGGACTGAAGGACACTCCTCCTAACGATGTCCACTGGGTCCGGCTGCGTAATCTGCACAACATAGAGAAGTGCAGGTGTAGCATCAGTACAACTGACCCCATGTACTGAGTAAGTGTCGAGCCTAACCTCGGTGAAGTAGTGATGAGGCTAGGACACGACAACAAATTGTACCTGTGCAGTTCAATAGTATAGCAGAAAATAAACAAGAATACAGTTACGGGGAAGAACATGTTGGGGATAAGAGGGGAAACAATTGATAACACAGTAGAATCAAGTACTAACTGGAACGTAGAAGTAAAACAGGAAATAACAACCTGAAACAAGTAAAATCGACAAGAGAAGGCACGGCATGACCCCTCGTGCATAACCTCAAAATCACACGGCACTGAATGTCCCCTCGTGCATAAATAGTAAAGTCACTCGGCACGGAATGTCCCCTCGTGCATATATAATAATCACTAGGCACGGAATGTCCCCTCGTGCATATATAATAATCTCTCGGCATGGAATGTCCCCTCGTGCATATATAATAATCTCTAGGCACGGAACGTCCCCTCGTGCATATATAATAATCACTCGGCACGGAATGTCCCCTCGTTCATAATGAATATAAAAGCAACCATTGATATGGAAGTTTAACAATACAACATTTCAAATGCACAGAAGTTATCAACAAAATTCTATTGTCCCGGCAAGGGACTCAGCTATAACCAATCTCGCTCAGAAGTATAATATCAACAGTAAAACCCTCAACCGAACACATAATCAATAACTTTCTACATCATGAAGTAACCTCAAGATACCACTTCCAAGGTTCCCAATAATTCACAACACAGAGAATATCAAAGAACACTAAATAAATCATCAAAATTCGACTCATGGGCATGCTTGACCACAACGTATAGGTACCGTCACCTGACCTATACGTTGGACATGAATTACACATAGCAAATAAGACTCTATACCTATTCCCTCAAACTAAGGTTAAGCCAAACACTTACCTCGGCTCCAAGAATGCAAGTCAAGCCTCAATCACGGCCTTTTCTCTTGAATCCAACTCCGAAACGATAAGATCTAAACATAATTGACTTAATAACATCAATAATTATTCAATAACTCAATCCCAAAGCCTAATTATACATTTCCCATAATTCTTACAAAAATACCAAAATTCGGCCCCGGGCCTGCTTGGTCCAAACTCGAGGTCCGGACCAAAACCTGATAATCCATTCCCCCATGAACCGAATATACAATTTGCTTTGAAATCCGACCCCAAAATGAGGTTGAATTCACAAAATTTTCAAAAGCCCTAACTCTACCCAAAACCCCCAATTTCTACCCTTGATTCCATGTTTTTAGGCCAAGAATTTAGTGATTGATGAAGGAACATGGAAGAAACTAGAGTTAAGAACACTTACCTATGAAGCTATGGTGGAATGGTCTCCTAAGAATCGCCCATGAAGAGTGGAGAAGAAGAAAAATGGTGAAATAATGTGAAAATCCTGTATGGTATTCTGTTTTTGAACATTAAAAATCACTGGGTGAAATTGGCTATCGCGATCGCGACATGTGCCCTGCGATCGCGGAGAGTACTGGACTTAGACTTATGCGATCGCGAAGTGAAGGCTGCGATCGCAGAGAGACCGGACGTGGACCCACGCAATCGCGGACAAGTTGGTGCGATCGCAGAAGGAAAAATACCCAGCCCCCTCCCCGGCTCTCCTATACTCTATGTGATCGCGGAAGTACCTATGCGATCACATAGAGTCATAGAAACCCCCCTCCCCACACACTACACTACGCGATCGCGGGGCAACCTATGCGATCGCATAGTGTAAAAATCTTAGACACCAGAAACAGTCCCAAAAACCAGATTTTCCAACTCTTTTGCACCCCTACATCTACCCGGAACTCACCCGAGCCCTCGGGGCTCAAAACCAAATATACACACGACTACAAAATCATCCTACGAACTTATTCAAGTAACTAAACTACCAAAATAACATTAAAACAATGAATTAAACTCAAAAATCCATAGAATTTCCTCAAACTTCATAAACTATCAAATTTTCCAATTTTGATATGAAACACATCAAACCAAGTCCGTTTCTTTTTGAATTTTACAGATAACTCACATAACACATATTGAACCTGTTCCGGGCTCCGGAACCATAATATGGGCTCGGTAACACAGATTTCACATCAAAGTTCATTTTCAAAAGTCTTTATTATTTTCAGAAAACAATTTTCTTTAAAAATTTATTTCTCAGACTTGGGACCTCGGAATTCGATTCCGGGCATATGTCCTGGTCCCATATTTCCTACGGAACCTCCGGGGTCGTCAAATCATAGGTCCGGGTCCATTTACCAAAAATGTTGACCAAAGTCAACTTTATTCCATTAATTATCATCAATTCAACTGTTTAACACATCTCCACATAAAGGCTTCCCGGCTACGCGCCCGGGCTATGCACGCACATCGAGGTGAGATTAACGGAGGTTTTTGGGGCCTCGGAACACAATTTTTGCTAAATTAACACAAGAGGACCTTTTGGGTCATCACAATCTCCACCTTTAAAACAACCGTTCGTCCTCGAACGGACATAGAAAGGTACCTGAATCAGGGAAAAGGTGGGGATATTGGCTCCGCATATCAGACTCAGACTCCCAAGTAGCTGCCTCAACAGGCTGACCTCTCCACTGAACACGAACCGAAGGATAACTCTTCGATCTCAATTGTCGCACCTGCCGGTCTAATATGGCTACCGGCTCCTCCTCATAAGACAAATCCTTGTCCAACTGGACACCACTGAAGTCAAGTACATGATATGGATCCGCAATATAACTCCAGAGCATAGATACGTGAAACACAGGGTGCACGACTGACAAACTAGGTGGCAAGGCAAGTTTGTAGGCCACCTCTCCTACCTTAATCAGAATCTCAAATGGACCAATGTACCTAGGGCTCAATTTTCCCTTCTTCCTGAATCTCATCACGCCCTTCATGGGCGACACCCGAAGAAATACCCGGTCTCCTATAATAAATGTCAAATCCCGAACTCTGCGATCCGCATAACTCTTTTGCCTGGACTGAGTTGTACGAAGTCTATCCTGAATGATCTTCACCTTGTCCAAGGAATCCTGGACTAACTCAGAACCCAACAATCTAGCCTCTCCCGGCTCAAATCATCTGACTTGAGACCGACACCGTCTACCATACAACGCCTCATACGGAGCCATCTGAATGCTCGACTGATAGCTGTTGTTGTAGGAAAACTCAGCTAAAGGCAAGAACTGGTCCCATGAACCACCAAATTCAATAACACAAGCTCGCAACATATCCTCCAAAATATGAATAGTACGCTCGGATTGTCCGTCCGTCTGAGGATGAAATGCAGTGCTCAAATCAATCTGTGTGCCCAACTCTTGCTGAAATACTCTCCAGAAATGGGAGGTAAACTGAGTACCTCGGTCTGATATGATGGATATGGGCACACCTTGCAGTCTAAAAATCTCTCTCATATAGATCCTTGCCAACTTCTCTACTGAATACGAAACTGATATTGGGATGAAGTGCGCTGACATGGTCAGCCTATCCACAATGACCCATACTGCATCAAACATCCTCTGAGTTCGTGGGAGTCCAACTACAAATTCCATGGTGATACACTCCCACTTCCACTCGGGAAGCTGAATCTGCTGCATCAAACCACCGGGTCTCTGGTGCTCGTACTTGACCTGCTGATAGTTCAAACACCGAGCTACATAAGCTACAATATGTTTCTTCATCCTCCGCCACCAATAATGGCGTCGCAAGTCCTGGTACATCTTTGCGACGCCCGGATGAATAGATTACCGGGAACTATGGGCCTCCTGAAGTATCAACCCACGAATACCATCCACATCAGGTACACAAAAACGACCATGCATCCTCAAAACTCCTGGCATCTCTGTGCCTGACTCTATCTCGAAGAACACATAAATGGAGACCATCATACTGCCTGGCCCGAATACGGTCATATAATGAAGAACGGGCTACGGTATGGGCAAAAACACCGCCAGTCTCAGAAACCTCCAATCTCACAAATCGGTTGGCTAAAGCCTGAACATCCAAAGCAAGAGGTTGCTCTCCGACTGATAAATAAGCAAGACTAACCATACTGGCTGACTTCTGGCTCAAAGCATCGGCCACCACATTGGCCTTCCCCGGATGATAAAGAATGGTAATATCATAATCCTTCAGCAACTCAACCATCTCCTCTGCCTCATGTTCAACTCCTTCTGTTTGAACAGATACTGTAAGCTCTTATGATCCGTGAACACCTCACATGGCACACCATACAAATAATGCCTCCAAATCTTCAAGGCATGCACAATCGCTGCTAACTCCAAGTCATGAACTGGATAGATCTTCTCATGAACCTTCAACTGACGAGAAGCATAGGCTATAACCTTGCCATCCTGCATCAACATTGCACCAAGCCCAACCTGTGAAGCATCAAAATACACGGTATACGGTCCTGAACCTGTGGGCAAAACTAACACTGGCGTCGTGGTCAAGGCTGTCTTGAGCTTCTGAAAGCTTGCCTCACACTAATCAAACCACCTGAACTGAGCACTCTTCTGAGTCAACCTGTTCATCGGGGCTGCAACAGATGAAAAGCCCTCCATAAATCAGCGATAATAACCTGCTAAGCCCAAGAAACTCCAGATCTCTGGGTTTGTTATTGTGAGAAACTATTGTGTTTGTTATTGTTGTCATAAAATTTTTAGTTATGTTGTCTGTGCCATAAACATTTATAATTTTTGTGTTAAGTATGTCAATATTTTGTGTTACCTTATACAAATGTGAAAAAACTTACCTTGATCCATGATGGTTTGATCATCCACTCTTCCAATGCAGAAATCCATATCTTATCCTTTGTTACTGTCCAGTTAAGGATACGGGGTATCGAATTACCAACCCTTATAGCAATATTTATGTTGACTATAGAACAAAGCTCATGTAACCAGATTTGCATAGCGAGGGGAAAACCTCGAAGAAGATAAAAATGGACAGATGAGTTCAACCTATGCCTAACAAACTGAAGCGAATGTGTATAAGCTTCTATAGCCCATGCGAAATTCGCATACTTTCCGGAGTCAACCAAATAGAACCTAATATGGTCTACCAAACCATTATCTTTCTTTGAAGGACAGAGGAAGAACTCTATAAGATACAGAATACATAGCTCGAGCATGTGATTTTTGGCGTTGAAGGGGTGGTGAAATTGAACCTAGATGAAAGATTGTTATTCCTAAATTGAAGGAAGATATCAGGAAACTTAAGAGCCAAGTTGAAGCTTTTGGAAAACTTGATAATCCAATGACAAGAAAGAAGGGCGACATTGTTGTAACCCATGTTTTCGTACGTCAGAGTACGTCGTAAGTCAAACGATATAAGCTCAGAAATGAGATCATCTTTGAAAGTACATAAATTAAGTTAATCATGTTACCATGGAGGTTATAAATATTTAAGATCATGAATAACAAGTACCAAGAGATTTGAAAGGCTTAGAATCTAAACCAATTGAAGAAAATAAGTTTCGTCGAAAGTCGACAAGTTGGGAATGTTATAACATGCATTTTTGGGGTGATACTAGCGTGCTAAAATTGATAAGGACGTTATGTTATGAGTTATTTTTTTCTTATGTTATTCTTATGTTATGTTTTGAAGTCAATCAAGTTGTGGAAAAAATGTTGGCGAGGATCATCACAAGTTACATTCATAAATATGCTAAATATTAGGTCAAATATAGTTGCGCATTTTCCCAATATACTTGGAATTAGGGGATTATATACGTACCAAATTGACAATTTATGAGTCTAGTTAATAAACCAGTAAACCGTTTGTCTATACGGCATCGGAGTAGAGAGATATGTGCAATTTTGCGATACTGCACAGGCTGCATAGGTGACAAGTAGGCGTGTCACTGAGGTTTTGAGCAATACATATCGTGTGTTATATGAGGTCTTTTGGGACATATTATATACCAAATTGAAGATCTTCTATTTTAATTTATAATGCTCTTACCTATTCATTCATACGATATCTAGATAAAAAGATATAAGCGTCGGAAGAAGGGCCATTGCCAGGGTGCCAAGCTAGCACCTCTTTGACTTTTAAAAAGTGGATATATATAGGGTTTTAAATCGTATTTCTCTTCATTTTTCATAGAACATGACCATATAACCCCCCCCCCCCCAAAACTTACCCTTATGCTCTCTACAAGGGTTCCAAAGAAGATTAACATCCCCAGTACGAAATCAAGAAGCGACAACATTAGAACGATCCTTACGACGTAAGTATCGTTATATCGCCTCCCTTTTTCTCTGCAGTTTGAGTTTTGGAAGGTAATTCATAGTTAATAAAACTCCTACTTTCTGAATTTAATATTTTAAATATCAAGGAATGTCTATAAATTCGTTTCCTAATAGTTAGAACTCACTGGACGGTGATTGGAAGCCGTGAGTTCGATTTATTTCATTTTTAGTGGACTGTTTTGTAGTCCACTCCTGTTGGCCTCTTGCGTTGATGTTTTATGGAGTTTTGTAGGATAAAACGTGTGTAGAAAAACCACATAATGAAAGAATGGTATGCTGGTCGTTCGTTGTTACATCTTTTAGGTTGTTTGACCCTACTTTGTTATTGTTTTATTTATCAAGTGATTAGGGTGTGTGGGCTGTTTTGTGGTATATTGTGATGGAGATAAGGTTGGAAAATGATGCATATGTTATTGTTGTGTTATTGTTTTTGTGGTATATGGTATTGCCGGAGGGCCTTGTTATAGGGGAGAGCTACTAGTTTACATAAACGAGCTACTAGTTTAAGTTGCGGGCTTAGCCTTTAGTTGGTACTGATTTTTAATCTCCTTATGTTGTGGTAGACTATGTTGAGTTGTTTGAAGAATTTCTTGGAAGTTATTAAGGACTCACGGATTTAGGTATGTTAAAACTAAAACTTTCCTTAATTTTGGCATGATCTCTTAACTACATGTGTTTGATAACGAGACATAAAGAGAACATATTTCTGTATCTATGCACACTATCCCAGCTTCATAAGTTACAGTATTCTCCCTTAACGGGACTTTATATTCGGCTAACGATTGAATCTTCTAGCCAAGAGAGCAGAGGGTGTATATATACGCATATACACACACACACATACAGTATTACAGTATTTTCACCACACCGAGTTATAACCGATGGGCAGGCCCCTATTGGGCAACCTCAGATCAGATGGTAAGTTATATACCGAGCCTTCTGTGGCCGAGCACCTATTAGCGAGCCTAGAATGGCCGAGATACAGAACCTCGTATGGTCGAACGCCTATGAGCGAGCCTACCACGGAAGAGTAGTTATACATACTGAGCCTTATAAGGTCGGATAGCTATTTTACTTACTATATTGAGAGAGTTGAGCCAGTATCAACAAGTAAGCATATCTTCATATTATCTTTTACTCCTAGTTACTTTTAGTTATTATATTATCAGTTCCATTTCAAATTTCAGTTATTATGTTGCCTTACATACTCGGTACATTATTTTGTACGAATGTCCCTTTTTCTGGGGACGCTGCATTTCATGCCTGCAGGTCCTGATAGACAATTGGACAGACCCTCCCAGCTGATAGAGTCAAACATCAGCTTGGTTGGTAAGATCCACTTCCTCGGAGTTACCAGGTCTAGACCTTGGAGTCCATTTTATATATACAGGTTTAATGGGTAGGTCGAGGCCCTGTCTCGATGATGATACAGATCAATTATCTCTAGAGGCTTGTAGACTAGTCCTGTATATTTTGTATATCAATATATTTTCATGGCGGCTTCATCAACCTTCACATTTATATATATCAACTTTGGGGTATGTTTATCCCTCATATGAGAGAGACGTTATTTCAGATAATTCAGAATATGGCCTCATCAGCCTAAGTTGAGGGTTACCCCTCCAGAGTTCACAATTACAGAGTGGTACGCTCGGGCCGAGTATGGCACTGGGTGCTTGCCGCGCCTCTTCAGGTTTGGGGCGTGACAAACTTGGTATCAGAGCAGTTCTATCCTAGGGAGTCTACAAGTCGTGTATAGTAGAGCCTTGTTTATGGGTGAGTTGTGCACCACACTTATAAGCAGGAGGCTACAGGGCATTTAGGAGTTTCACTCTTTCATCTTACTCTAGATCGTGTGGTAGAGCTCAGTTATAAGATTCAAACTCCTAACTTTTATTTTATTCGTAATACAACGATACCTACATCTAGAAAGACAGTTGGTAAGAGATTGAATGTAACTGTAGAAAAGTTGAGTCAGAAGAACCCGATTTTGCATCATGCTTATGATGAGTAAATGTGAGGTCTTCAGTAGATTATGTGTGTACTAAGACGTGTAAGCTTCTTGATAAGGAACCCTAAGGCATGAATATTTATCCACCTATATGGTAAAAAGAAGTTAAGAGAATCAGAAGGTAGACACAACTTTCAACAAGTAAAAGAAGCAACGTGAAGAAGGGTACGGGGTACCCAGTTAGTGAAGATTATCAATATTTACAATTCAGGCAGAGAAATATAAGCTTTCTGAGTTACTTTCCACAATAACAGAGATATATACAATTGGTCGCACCCATCTCACTTATGCCATATGGGAGCTAACATTTATTGTTTAAGAGAAAGATGGGACATCAGGATCCAACTAGGGTTAGAATAACCAAAATGGTGGTTGGATTGTTATCATTAACTAAAAATTTTGAAGGATAGTGCAAACGTAGTAATAGATCTCCTTGTGAGACACCCAGATGGTGCACTCTAGAATAGAACTGTCAGATATGAATCCTAGAATGTTCAGAAATTTCAGAAGACATGCAGTAGAATCCTATAAGGGATAAATATTTACCTTAGTATGGCTCCCGTACCTAGTCAAGAGAGAATGTTAGTAGACTCGAAGACCCAGTAGATGGAGCAAGGGGAGATAAAAGTGAAAGAATGTTTTTTTGAAGTTTCAGAATAAAGTAATAGACAGAGATATTAGCAAGAGAATAAGAACAGAGTAAATGATGTATTATGAGTAAGATGTGATAAATTAGTGATAACGGTAATTCAAAATATGACAGGATGACAGAGTTTATAGTCAAGTGAAGGAAAAGACAACAGGTGACAGACCTTGAGACCATTAAGAGTATAAGCCATAAAGTCATATCCTTATTTCGAGAAATGATTTGGTGACTCCAACATGATTACTAGAAGGCTAAGTTAGACCTCCGGAGTAATAAAAATTAGTATGGGCTAGTAAATAAAAAAAATCAAACATGATTTAGGGACCGAAGGATTTTATAATAATTGGCATCGTGAGAATTTTAGGGATCACGTTCCAGCAATAATAGAAGGGACAATGGAAGAATAACCTTTAAAGTTCATTCAGGAAGACGCTTACCTAAATCAAGCACTGTGAGAAGAGTTAAGCTTAAGGGACTAAGTGTGCTAGTTACACTAGGTGTCACCCTCATGCATAAGAAGTTCAGTTATCCGGGGCATAGAAGGGTTACTGCAAGGCGAGTAAGAGTCAGTGAAGACGTGAAAAGACGTCAAAGATGGAGAGGTAAAATATTTATAAGTAAATCTTCATAGCGTTAAATGTTAATACCCCCCTAAAGGGGGGAAGATGGAGTGATAACGTATTGAGTCAGAGTTAAGTGGTTCAAGTAACTATGAAATAGTAAAGGAAGAATACGTAAAATGGCGAATGGAATGATATTGCATTTATTCAGATTCAACAGATATGCTATGACTCCAGAACATTTTGCAAGCACGACGCCGGGGAGAAGAAGTAAGGTCTCTCACACCATATGCTATTGATAAATAAGAGCGAATGAACATTTGATACATTAGGAGCCAGTGCAAAAGGTAAGTTAAGACAAAATACATAACCAAATAGAGGTTATGCAAAATATAAACATGATACATGGACTAGCAAGCAGTTAGTAGTTGATTTAGGAAGAGCTTAGTTATGGCTAGACAAGAGGTCTCAAATAAATTAGTAGATCATGCAAGATAAACGTAGTAAAACCCAGCATAGGAAATTCAGTCTCGCGGATACGACATCGTAATCCTTGAGAAATATTTAGATAGGAGTTGGAGTAGTAAAAGGTACCGTATAAGTGTTATAGAAATAAAAGAGAGTGTCACTAGGGAGACAATCAAAATTTCAGTTCAGAAGTAACCCTACGAGCATAAGGGCGCACATATAAGTAACTAAGGATAAATATTGGCGGGTAAGTACATCAAAATTTCGTCGGGTATACGATGTAAAAAGCTCCCAACTTTACAAGAGTCAGATGGTCTTCAATAAGTTCTACTACGAAAGACTAGCCGAGGAAATATGTCACGACCCAATTTGCCTCCGTTGGGTATCGTGATGGCACCTAGTCTTAGGGACTAGGTAAGCCTAACATTTCCACTGAAAAATAACAATAATAAAGGAATTTGAAAATTTTCGAAATAGAATTCTTGACAGAGTTTATAATTTCCCAAAATCGGGTAAATACAAGTCATAAGCTCTACGAAATCTTTCTATCAAATCTAAGTACAATTGTCTAGGAATAAGTAAGTACAGTTGAATAGAAATAAAAGAGGGAGGTGACTCCGAAGCCTGCGAACGCAGCGGCAGGTTACCATGAGTCTCATCAACAATGATCTGCGTAGCTACCGACAACCATAACCTGAAGTTGCACACAAAAATGTGCACAAGTGTAGTATGAGCACACCACAGCGGTGCCCAGTAAGTATCAAGACTAACCTCGGTGAAGTAGTGACGAGGAATAGTCAAGGCACCATCGGTCTAACAAGTAAAAAGGCATAGATGTATAACGACCTAAACAAAATATTTATCTAACGACTTCTCAAAGTAATTAACGATACGATCGAATAATACGGAAGGAAATTCAATAGTCACGATCAAACGACAACATAATAGAAATATGAAAAGAGAATGGAAAGAATGAAATCCAAATGGCGGGAAATTCAACCCAATAAAAACACTAGCAACTCAACACTGCATCAATTTATTCACGTCAGGCCTTAGCCAATAACTTAATAAAACTAGTCAAACCTTCGAGTGAAAACCTTTAAATCGTGAGTTCATGGTGAAAACTTTGAAGATATAGTCATTTCAGTATAGAGAAATTTCTTCTTTAAACATACTTTCTCTGAATGTATATTTATATATTTTTATAAAGAGAAATCTTTATAATATAGTCTCTTCAAATAAGGGGTGTTTAAATACACTTTCCCAAATACTGCTCTTTCAAGTATCATCAATATACGTGATGTTCAAAATTTATTTTCTCAAGTACTGTTCTTTCAAATATCATCAAAACACGTGATGTTCAAAATATATTTTCCTAAGTATTGCTCTTTTAAATATCATCAAAACACGTGATGTTCAAAATTTATTTTCTCAAGTACTGTTCTTTCAAATATCATCAAAACACGTGATGTTCAAAATATATTTTCCTAAGTATTGCTCTTTTAAATATCATCAAAACACGTGATGTTAAAACTATATTTTCCCAAGTACTGTTCTTTCAAATATCATCAAAACATGTGATGTTCAAAATATATTTTTCCAGGTACTGCTCTTTCAAATATCATCATAACGCGTGATGTTTAAAATATATTTTCCCAAGTAGTGCTCTTTCAAATATCATCATTCTGCAAGACAAATATTTTTCAAATATACTTTCGAAAAGAAGTCCTTTAGACATAACTTTTCCTGGAGATGATTATTTTTCAGCTATACTTTTCAATATATATATTTATATCTTTCGATTCAAATCTCCTCAATCATAAATTACCGCAACTCAGTCCGCCACTCAGAATTTTTCATGCAATGCAGTACAGGGGGAAAGCTCCTAGATCTCTGTCCGTAGTCCCAATTTAAATATGCGACATAGTACAGGGGGGAAAGCTCCCGGATCTCTGTCTGTAGTCCCAATTTAAATATGTGATGCAGTACAGGGCGAAGCTCCCGGATCTCTGTCCGTAGTCCCAATTTAAATATGCAATGCAGTACAGAGGGAAAGCTCATGGATCTTTGTCCGTAGTCCCAATTTAAATATGTGATGCAGTACAAGGGGAAAGCTCCCGGATCTCTGTCCGTAGTCCCAATTTAAATATGCAATGCAGTACAGAGGGAAAGCTCATGGATCTTTGTCCGTAGTCCCAATTTAAATATGTGATGCAGTACAAGGGGAAAGCTCCCGGATCTCTGTCCGTAGTCCCAATTTAAATATGAAATGCGGCCACTGAGGAAAACAACCAGAATGCGACAGAAACAACATATATTTCCACAACCGGCGCGAAAGCAAACAAGGCCGAATACAAAGTGTGATGAGCAAATCAATTCAAAGAATTAAATCACAAAAATGGTAACAAATCCCTCATAAGAAGTAGCCACTGAGAGGAATTCTAGGCACAAAGAGAGAACATCATAACGAGGAGAAAATAATACAAATATAGCAACGATTCCATACATTCAAGTTCGCAACCAAGAAACCAAATCATCCCGGCAAGGGAATCAGCTATAACCAATCTCACTTAGGCAATTAGCTTCACCAAATAAACTCAGTTTGAACAATGCTCAGTAAATAGGCAGCATATGAAGGAAGACATAGCATAACGGTAGGAAAACAAAGTCTTAATTTAAGTCAATTAAGATCATATAAGAAACAAGGAATGCTAGGCAAGTACTTCTAACTTGAACAGGAGGAGATGAGATTAGGAAGCAGGAATTTAGATATAATAAGTTCAATTCATATACGGGGAACATAAGGACCCAAAACTCCCTAACAGGCAATCTATTTGCAAATAAGTTTGAGTACACACTCGTCATCTCGCGTACGCGGACTACAATCAACATAGAAGACTCAATCCTAAGGGGTAGTTCCCCCACACAAGGTTAGTCAAGATACTTACCTCAAAGACGACAACCCAGTACTCAAAATAGACTTCTCAGGCGGGAAGCCCTCCGGACGACTCAAAATCAATTAAAATAACTTCAAAATACATATAAAATGTATAAGGAACGATTTCGAATAATAAAGTCTCAATCTTTGCAAATTTATAAAAATCGACCCAAAATATGTTTAAAATGGTGAAACCCCCAATTTTGGAAACTTATAATCTGCCCAGGCTTTTAAAACATCACGATCGCGGGGATCGAGGCGTGATTGCGTAGAAGGAAAATGAAGCTAGCTTAAGATGCTCTACGCAATCGCGGAACAACTTATGCGATCGCGTATAAGGATTAAGTTAGCTTCTGCGATCGCGGACCAACTATTGCAATCGCAGTGAAGGAAATTACTGGGTGAGTCAGACACTCTACGTGATCGCGGATCCTTCTATGCGATCGCATAGAAGGAAACCAGATGACAGTTTTCAGCAGTTCAAAATAGGGAAAGTGGACCCGGAACCTATCTGAAACACACCCGAGGCCCCCCGGGACCCCGTTCAAATGCAAAAACAAGTCTTATAACTTAATACGGACTCGCTCGAGGTTCCAAATCACATAAAATAACACTAAAACGACGAATCAAACCAAAAATCAATGAAATTTCTCAAAACTTATTTAAACATCAATTTTTGCATTTAAGGTCCGAATCACGTCAAACTAAGTCCGTTTCTTACCAAATTTCACAGATAACACATATAAATCATACCAAACCTGTACCGGGCTTCGAAATCATAATACGGGCCCGATATCACAGGTTTCGCCTCAAATTTTCATTTTCAAAAACTTTTATATTTTTCAGAAAATAATTTTTTTTTTAAATTCATTTCTCGGAATCAGGACCTCGGAATTCGATTCCGAGCATACACCCAAGTACCATATTTTTCTACGGACCCTCCGAGACCGTCAAATCACGGGTCCGGGTCCGTTTACCAAAAACGTTGACTGAAGTCAACTTTATTCAAATTTCCAATACAAAATTTTTATTTTTATCAATTTTCACATAAAGGCTTCTGGGCTACACGCCCGAAATGTACACACAAATCAAGATGAGATAGAAGGAGGTTTTCACAACCTCGGAACACAGAATGAGGTAGAATATACGGAAGGCTTCAACATAAGCATAGTGACTTAAAGAAGAAATGATCCTGTAACAACAGTCTCACTATAACATTGTATGCACTCCATAAGGAAGTGGCACCTATCGTGACTAAGGAACAGGAAGTAAAATCCAAAGTAATATTCCAGGTCATATGAGTTGCATAAAAATTCCAGCATGCGTGGGAACTAAGATAAGTCAAGTATTCATGCAACAAGTGGCAGAACGACCAGGAGAAGTAATTGCTTACTTTTAAAGAAAGATGAAAAGGCACGAAAGGAATTATTCAATCTACGACCCGGAGTTAGTTACATTATGTCCGCACTCAAGATTTTGGAGTACTATCCGTACAACATATATGTTGACATTCATACAGTTATGGGAGACTTCGGTATAGGTTAAAAGAAAGAATTGCGTCCACGTTATAGATAAGGGCTTGAATTGTTAGAAGGTTATATCATGGATGTTCCATAGCGTCTACGAAAGACTAAAGTAATAAATAATACCCTGAGCCGCAGATCAGAAAATAGCTTAAGCCTACATAAAGGCTGAGAGAGAAGAGGAATCTAAAGAGTTAATTAGCTAAGTAAATCAGGAGACTGATTACTACACCAAGATAATTGTAGAAATCATGATTGAGAACATTGCAGAATCACTCTTAATATCATAGGTACAAGAGAGATAGTAAAGCATCCACATTGTATAACGGCTCTACGATAAATCTAGTTAGAAGAGCACCAGCATCATAAGAAGTCAGTATGAAGCTCCCATCGGATTGTGTATGCACCAGAAGTGCAAGTATTATAGTAGAGTTTCGAGTTGTGGATGTGAATCCTACCTATGTGGAAGGGAGATTATGAAAGAGACAGAGATACGGTGCGATATTTAATGGTAAGTAAGGTAAAAGTGAAGAAGGTACGAGATACTCAAGTGCAGAAGGTTATGTATAGTCCATACTTCAAGTAGAGTGCTAGAAGCATTGTGATTCAGTATCCAAAAATGATACTGGTATCGCCAGTAGCATATCTTCCACCCTATGGTTTCCAGGTACCGAGAAGTCTAGTTAAGAGAGTAAACAAGAGTTAGAGACAGTGTGATGTCTCGCTTGAGGTTCTAGAATAATATAAGGGAATCTATGGTGCTAGAAAGTTAAAGGAAGGTTGCGAGTAGTATAATAGATATGTGCGGGTCTCAAGCTAAAGTATGGTAGAGCAACAAGGTTTTAGGTGGACAGGAGTAAGGATATGAAAATGTGATTGAGAAGGTGACGAGAATAGGTAAGGCCTCAGAATTAAGCCCATCAAAATAAGAGGGCGGATGGTTTCTGTAAGTTATAGAAAGCTCTGTATATCCTGAATGAACTCAGAGGAGTTTAAGACTATGAGAATTTATAAGAGATGGAATGCTTCCCTAGTTTGAGAATAAGGGTGTAATTGTGATAAATGTTAAGAGGATGACATTTAGGCTTTCGATTGAGTAATTATTCAAGGGATTTCGTAAATTGCATGAGATTAGAATACCCCTCATAAGATAAATCACATTGGAATGCGATGAAATACGGTTATTGAAGTATAGTATCATCCCTAGGTGGATCAAGCAAATCACTTCAGATGTTCCCTGATGAGACGTGAGCCCTAGTGACAATATATTACGTAAGATTTCAAGTTATCAGCGGTGCATTATTGATCAACATTAAGGTGGATCAACAGTAGATAGATAAAAGTCACAAAGTATGAGATGAGATTAAGGTGTCATTCTTAGGATGAATAGTAATGAGGAAGCATTAATGGACTTAGATTTATACATATAGGATAAGTAGCGAGAGAGTAACCTGGAGTTGGGTAACAGACCTTGGTAATAATAAATCAAAGTGAGTGTTGTGGTATAGTATAATCTACCTAGATATAGTAAAGCCATAAGCATAGCTAACTGAGGCTATGAAACAAGATATAGCAATAGTCGTAAGTTCGACAAGTACCGAGCGAAGAACTTCAGTACACCTATAAATTCCTAGGGGTACAACTTGTATATATTCACAAAGTGAGTCCTAGAGATTGGATAAAAGCCAGAAGAAGTAGGAGAGAAGGGTTGCATAGGCGCTCGTATAAGGACAGAGTCATACAGGCTGCATAAGAGAAGGTAGCAACAATTACGAGATTGGAAGAATTCCGACCACATGTCACGGTGAGAGAAAGAGGCCTAAAAGGGGTAATGCCCTGGCCTTTAGATTTATTCGTAGAACAGTGGCCTAAAAGGGAAAGGTAAGTATTAAGGTATTCATAAAAGCTATAAGTTATGAGACTACTAATAGCATCAGTCAACATTCGAGAACGAATGTTCCAAAGGGGGGACTGATGTTACACCCCATGTTTTCGTACGTGAGAGTACGTCGTAAGTCAACTGATGTAAGCTCAGAAATGAGATCATCTTTGAAAGAACATAAAGTAAGTTAATCGTGTTACCATGGAGGTTATAAATATTTAAGACCATGAATAACAAGTACCAAGAGGTTTGAAAGGCTTATAAGCTAAACTAATTGAAGAAAATAAGTTTCATCGAAAGTCGGCAAGTTGGGAATGTTATAACATGCACTTTTGGGGTGAGACTAGCGTGCTAAAATTATTAAGGACATTATGTTATGAGTTATTTTTTTCTTATGATATTCATGTGTTATGTTTTGAATTCAAGCGAGTTGTGGAACAAAAGTTGGCGAAGATCATCACAAGTTACATTCATAAATATGCTGAAAATTAGGTCACATGTAGCTGATCATTTTTTCCAATATACTTGGAATTAGGGGATTATATACCTACCAAATTGAAATTACAAGTATAGTTAATAAACTAGTAAACCGTTCGTCGATACGATATCGGAGTAGAGAGATATGTGCAAATTCGCGAGACCGCACAGGCTGCATAGGGGACAAGTAGGTGTGTCGCTGAAGTTTTGAGCAATACATTTCGTGTGTTATATGAGGTATTTTGGGAAATATTATATACCAAATTGAAGTTATTTTGTTTTAGTTTATAATTTTCTTACCTATTCATTCATACGACATCCAGATAAAAAGATATAAGCATCGGAAGAAAGGCCATTGCTAGGGTGCCAAGCTAGCACCTCTTTGACTTTTCAAAAGTAGATATATATATAGGATTTTAAATCGTCTTTATCTTCATTTCTCATAGAACACGACCAGAGAACCCATAATAACTTACCCTTAAGCTCTCTACAATGGTTCCAAAGAAGATTAACATCCCGGGTACAAAATCAAGAAGCGACAACATTAGAACGATCCTTACGACGTAAGTACCGCTATATCGCCTCCCTTTTTGTTTGTAATTTGAGTTTTGTAAGGTACTTCATAGTTAAGAAAATGCCTACTTTCTGTATTTAAGATTTTAAATTTCAACGAAGGTTGATAAATTCATTTCCTAACAGTTAGAACTCACAGAATGGTGATTGAAAGTCGTGAGTTCGATTTATTTCACTTTTAGGGGACTGTTTTGTAGTCCACCCGTGTTGGCATCTTATGCTGATGTTTTATGGAGTTTTGTAGGATAATAGGTGTGGATAAAGACCACATAATTACAGAATTGTGGAATGGTTGTTCGTCGTTTCATTTTTTAGGTTGTTTGACACTACTTTCAAGTGATTAGGGTGTATGGGCTGTTTTGTGGTATATTGTGATGGAGATAACGTTGGAAAATGATGCATATGTTATTGTTGTGTTCTTGTTGTTGTGGTATATGGTATAGGCGGAGGGATTTGTTACAGGGGAGATGCTGCCTAAATTTATGTAAACGAGCTACTAGTTTAAGTTGCGGACTTAGCCTTTAATCAGTACTGATTTTTAATCTCCTTATGTTGTGGTAGACTAAGTTGAGTTGTTTGAAGAATTGCTTGGAAGATATGAAGGACTCGCGGAGTTAAGGTATCTTAAGGCTAAACCTTTCCTTAATTTTGGCTTGATCTCTTAACTACATGTGTTTGACAACGAGACATAAAGAGAACATATTTCTAAATCTATGCACACTATCCCAGCTTCATAAGTTACAGTATTCTCCCTTAACTAGACTTTATATTCGGTTAAGTATTGACTTTTTCGAGCCAAAAGAGTAGAGGGTCTATATATATATACATATACAGTATTACAGTATTTTGACCACCACCGAGCTATAATCGGTGCGTAGTCCCCTATTTGGAAACCTCAGATCAAATGGTAAGCTATATACCGAGCCTTCTATGGTCGAGCGCCTATGAGAAAGCCTACTACGGCAGAGTATCTATACATACTAAGCATGATAAGGTCGGACAGCTATTTTACTTACTATATTGAGAGAATTGAGTCAGTATCAACAAGGAAGCATATCTTCAGATTGTCTTTGACTCCCAGTTACTTCCAGTTATTATATTATTAGTTTCGTTTCATCTTTCAGTTATTTTGTTGCCTTACATACTCGGTACATTATTTCGTACTAACGTCCATGTCTGCAGGTCTTGATAGACAAATGGATAGACCCTCCCAGCCGACAGAGTCAAACATCAGCTTGGTTAGTAAGCTTCACTTCCTCGGAGTTACCAAGTCTAGACCTTGGATTCCATCTTATATATATAGTTTTGATGGGTAGGTCGAGGCCCTTTCCCGACCATGATACAGTTCAATTATCTTTAAAGTTTTGTAGACGAGTCCTGTATATTTTGTATATCAGTAGATTTTCATGGCGGCTTCGTCAGCCTGCACATTTATATATATATATATCATATTTTGGGTATATTTATCCCTTATATGGGAGAGACGTTATTTTCAGATGATTCAGAATGTAGCCTCATCGGCCTAAGTTGCGGGTTACCCCTACAGGGTTCACAGTTATAGAGTGGTACGTTCGGGCCGAGTATGGCACCGGGTGCCGGCTACGCCTCGTCAGGTTTGGGGTGTGAAAAACATGAGATTGATAAGATAGGCATTCAACTAGATTACTTGGAACATGAAGTTAAGAAGATGAAATAAAGGGAGAAGAAATGGAGGAGCAAAGATGCTCGATCAAGGAAAAGGGAGAATGTTCTTTGGTTATTCATTTTATGTTGCGTTATTATCGACATTAATACTAGGTTCAAGTGTTATATTTGAAGGATGATGAAATGAAGTTGACATAGGCTCTTTGTTTTATACATTTGGTGTAATTGTTGAACATGGTTAGTGTAGAATTAGTTGTATTCAATGTTGGTGAATACCTTTTGTAAACAGTTTTTGTTTTGTGGAATGAAGGTGGTCCTTGTTTGATTCTAAATTTTTTCTGCTTATGCATCTTGAATCAATAGAATTTTAGGCAACAAGCAGTCTAAAATTGTACATTGAAGGAATATAGTAAACACAAATTTGTTCCAAAATTGTAGTCATTACTGCTCATCCATTAGTTTCAATAATAACAGTAGTAATTGTTTCCAAACAATAGCAGTCACAATTGCTCAAAATATGTGTAATAACATAATTGCAGTCACAACTGCTAAGACAAAAAGAGTACCTAAATATAGTCTAAACTACATAACCATACAACATAAAAGTTTCAGACCAATTTTCCAAGTACACATAACATTTCTAAAGTATTCAGGTATGTGTTGTGGAGCTTCCTTGACTCAACTGTGTAGTCTTGGATCTTGTCTAGATGACCTTCTTTCCTATCATCTACTGGAGTTTTCTTGTGTATAGATGCTTTCCCTTTCCACTTCACTCTGGTTGATAGTGTGTTCCCAATATTTTCAGTGACCTCTGCTGAAGATATAACATTTCTGGGCCTATTAGAAGGCATTCCAGCTTGTTAAAGAAATAGAAAAATTAGTTAGTGTTAACAGATTGTACCACTTATCTTAGTTGTTATATAAAACATGGTAAGACTTACATTATGGATAGTGAAGCCACTTTCTGTTTGCAGCACCCCCCCCCCCATTCCAACCATTTTGGGTCTTTTGTAGGGTTTTGCCACATTGGTGGAACCTTTTGGTCTAACCCCTTCCTCTTCCAATTTTTAGTGTTGCACTTGGTATAGAACTGCTTGGTGTTGCACTTGGTACAGAACTGACACTTGGTGATGCACTTAATGTTGCAATAGAAGTTGCACTCTTGGTCTATGACACCCTCTATTGTTATGTCCCTTTTCATTACATGATCTACACGTCATCTCCTAGATAGTTTACCTGTTTTGTTTTCAGTTTGCTCCTTTCTTCTAACTTTTCTGGGCCTCCCTGGCCTCTTTCTGACTTGTAGTGGAATAACAGACATACTTTGGGAGTTTGGCCATATTGACATATCAAAGGCAGGCTGAATAAAATAATTGTAGACTTTCTTGTAAGTCTTTTTAGTATACCAGTGAGCAACATAGTTAATTGGCTCCAACTTTTTGAAATGAAGGGAAACCATAGCATGATCACATGATATTCCTTTTAGCATCCAAGCTCTGTAGGTGCATGTCATGGTTTCTAAAGAAACCAAGTGTTTTCCTTCACTTCATATCATGTGTCTCCATTCCATATGATGTTACACTCCATTGACTTGGTAGTGTTTTCTTGTAAAACCTTCAATTCCATGGGTGAGATATTACATATCCAGCTATTGAAAAATTTCCTCAATTTCCCAATTCTGTTCATCATTTTCACTTTTATTTCATCAAGCATTTTTATAATTGTCTTGTGCCTTGACTCTAATATCCATGAGTTGCAACTTAATGCCATATTGTTATTCAAACCGTCACGGTCGCTAAAGAACTGGAAGTATACCTTAGACAACCTTTCTTTGTTATATCACAACAAGTCATCAATAATTCTTTTACCACCTAATCTTTTCATGAAATCAAGATTCTTTTTTAACTCTGCCAAATAAGTACTTCTGGCACAACTCCAAAAATAATTTCTTATTTCAATGTTTCTCCAATTCTTGGACCAATTAGCTAGGATGTGTCTGATATATATCTGATGTTCACAATTTGGCAGCACATCACCCATTGCTTGATTCAGTCCCTACACATTATATCAGTAAGATTTATGAAAAACAGAAGTATAATATACACAAATATAGAACTGCAAAGAACATAAATGATATAGAATACTAACCTTATGCATGTTATTTATAAATGTGAAATTTTTCCCATCTCTAAGTTCAAGGTCATCCTCAACAGCCTCATAAACCAGATCCAAGTAAAGTTGCTCTTAACTCTATCACTGCCCAAGCTAGTGGCAGCATCTGGTCGTTGTCGTCCTTACACACAACAACAAGCAACTGCCCCTTACAAACACCCTTTAAAAAGGAAACAAACATTTTCTTGCCACCTTCAAATATCTCTTCACTTAGTTTGACAACACATGTACTACCAGGATTGGACCTAAGCATTTTATCTCTGTAGTCCAAAATTCTTCTAAACTCCAGCACATGGTCTCCCATTATGTCATCCAAAATATTGTAATTTGCTTTCCTACAAACTCACCTTCCAACATACATATCTAATTATTTTCTTACAAGTTCTTGAAATTTGAAAGTTCTAATGTTAGGTTTTATTCTATCTTTGAATTTTTAAGCCAGGTATTTGATGTTGCATAGATTGTTATTTTTTGTAGGTTCACCTGTGTGTATTGGAATGTAATTATTCACCACAAAGTCTTTAGAACTTGATTCATAGCTAGTAAAATGATGCCATCGACAACTATCCTTGCACTTACACCTCACCCTATTTGGCTTATTAAAATATTTTTCAATACCCAATTTTTCTTTAACTTCAAACCTAGTAAGAGCTTCTCCAAAGTTGTCAACACTCTCAAATGTAATACCAAGCTCCCACACAATAGTCATACAATTTGGATCAAATATCGCTCTTTTTTTTACCTTCTTCTTCTTGTTTTGGTTTTTCTTTGATTAACCTCTCCCTCACTTTCATCATCATCATAATATATATCAGTTTCAAAGTTGGCAGCCTCATCTGAAGGATAATATGGTTCATCACCACCTATTTTCTCTGTCCGACCCCAATTTCTCATCTTAAGATGTCGTGATGACACCTAGTTTCTAAGACTAGGTAAGCCTAACAAACAAGAGAATATGACAGAAATAAAGACCTGAAAACATGATGCAAACTGGTATGTCTCATAATAATCTCAATACATAATCACAACTACAATACTCCCAAAACCCGGTGAAACTGAGTCATAAGCTCTACAGAAATATACTAAAATCTCAAATACAACATTGTCTGAATAGATTATAAATAGTAACAAGAAAATGGAAGAAGATGACTCTGAGCCCTGCGAGCGTCGGGCAGGTATACCTTGACCTCTCCAAAAATAGTTGAATGATCAATAGCGTCCGACACGAGCAGGTGTACCAGGATTTGCACAAAAATATACAGAAGCGTAGTATGAGTACACCAACCTTGGAAAAGTAGTGACAAGTCCAGGTTAAAACACCTACTAGGACAAGATAAGTTGTACAAAGTATAATAAATACTAATAACAGAAAACAAGGAAGTGAATGATAACAACGCAACACAATTATGTAGGTTAATAAGAGAATTTAAGGCAATAAAGGCAATCATAAGTGAACACATGGTGAGAAAAACAAGTAAACAATTACGGACAAATAAAAATAAGACAATAAAGAAAAAAACAAGAAATGTTCAACTAGCAAGACTTTAAACATGGAATGTACAACAAGAATCACAACTGAGGTCCCACGCCTCATATTCACATTTCACAATTTTCATCACAATCTTTCCTTATATCACCGCGTGAGCCTTGGATTTATTTTTTAAAACATATTTCCCAACAAAACTACACACGTTTTAGCCCCCTTATCTCACCGTGTGGATTCAGGTAATTATTTTACTAGTAACACGCGTATAAATCCCACCTTATCTCACTGCACGCCTATCAACCCTATCCTTATACCACCATATGCGTATCAATATCGCAAAACAATAATCAATTCTCACCACATGTGTCCATATACCACAACACTTTCCAAAATCAACAATACTAATGTTACCACAACATAAAGCCCATTGCTCAATCACGATTTTTACAAGAGCCTCAATAACAACAAAATGAATGAAGAATACTCAACGATATCTCAACAATCAACAACTTCAACCTTAATGTGAAAATAGCTTTTACAACTTCAACATCAATAACCAAACAAGAAGATATTCCATGAAATAAAAATTTCAAGTAGGAGTAATTCAATAATAAAAAGGGGTAACAAGACAATAAAGGAGGTAGCAACTTTAACTAAAACATATAAGAGCAATTACAACAATAAAGGATAGAACAAAGTCTAACAACATCATTTAAAGCATGTGAGATTAAATTTAACAATGAAATATGTAACCATGTTATAAAAAATTCAATTAAATACGTGGAAGAAGTCTAAAAGTCTAAACCAGTCAAAATACCACATATAGCCCGTGTACACACTCATCACCTTGTGTACACGTCTTTCACATAGTATAACTAACACACAAGAACCCAAATCCTACGGGGTAGTTCCCCCAAAAAGTTAGCAAGATACTTACCTCAATTAGGCCAAATCAATCCTCGAAAATAGCTTTTCCCCTAAATTTCGCCTCCACACGGCTCAAATATAACCAAAAATGACTTAATATCATCAAATAATGCAAGCGAAACCAATTACAATAGATAAAGCTTTGATCTTTACACGATTCCCCAAAATTCAACAAAAGTTAACCCTCGGACCCGTCCGGTGAAAAACTAGGTCCAAGGGTAGATTCTGACTACCTATAACCCCACGAGTCCATATATGGGTTTTGTTTTCAAATCCGAGTCCAAATCGACTCTCTGTAATGACCCGGTCGGTCGTTTTAAGAATTTGAGCCCCGATCCCCCATTAACCATTTCTCCCATGTCTATTTATGTTATTGAAACTTGTCGGAGCGTTGAGTGATGAAATTCGGGGTGATTTTGGACACATAGCCATAAATGTGGAATTTAGCTTTAGAAATCTGGTCGTAGCTAGAATTGTGTGAAAATAGATCCGGAATGGAATTCTGTCAGCTATGTTTCTCCGTTGGGTGATTTCGAGGTTAGGAGCGTGTTCAGAATGTGTTTCCGAGGTCGGTTGTGGATTTAGGCTTGAATTAGCGAAAGTTAGAATTTCGACGATTTCGGCCAATAGGTGAAATTTTGATATCGGACTCGGAATGGAATTCCGAAAGCGACAGCATGTCCGTAATGTTATTTATGACCTGTGTGAAAAATTTGAGGTCATTTGGATGAGTTTAGATGTGTTTCAGAATCGAATGTGAATTCTAGAAATTTCCTAAGTTCTTAGGCTTGAATCAATGCATAATTGATGATTTTGATGTTATGAGATGTGTTTTTAAGGCTCGAACAAGTTTGAACAAGGTATTAGGGTCAGTTGGTAGGTTTGGTTGAGGTCCCGGGGGCCTCGGGGTTGTTTTGGATGCCCAACGGGTGAGTTTATGAATTTGAGAACAGCTGAACCATTCTGGTTCTGGTGTCTCGCACCTACGATGGTATTTCCGTAGGTGCGGACACGCAGGTGTGAAGGGGTGTCGCAGGTGCGACCCCAGGACATTAGATGAATTTCCGCACCTGCGATGGTATTTCCGCAGGTGCGGGCACGAAGGTGCGAAAGGGGTGTCGCAGGTGCGACCCCAGGCCACTTAATGAATTTCCGCACCTGCGATTGGGTTTCCGCAGGTGCGGCACCGCAGGTGCGGCACAACAGGTGCAATCCCAGTGTCGCAGGTGCGAAATATCTGGGCAGTTTATACCAGAAATCCGAGGGTTTGAATTTCATAATTCCAAAATCGATTGTGAGCTCGGAAATTGGCGATTTTTAGTGGGAATTGAAGAGGAGGATCATAGGTAACATTTTCTAACCTTTATCCCTTTATATATCGATAATCTCTATCATTTTCCTCAATCTAATCAATGAAATTGGATGAAAAACCATGAAAATGGGATTAAATTTTCCCAAGTAGAAATCGGAGGATTTAGGGAGATTTAGACGTCGGATTTGTTGATTCTTGTTCGAGTGGGTTCATGAGCGAATGGGTGTTCGGGAAATATAAATTTTACCCGATTCCGAGACGTGGGCCCGGGGGAATTTTTGGGCGAATTTCCTAATTTCGCGTATTAGCTTATAAATAATTAGCTATTTTGTTACCTTGAAGTGATATTTATACCATGCAATCGATTTGAATAGATTTGGGCCACCCGGAGTCAGATACTCGTGGCAAGAGCGTGGTATTGAGCTGATTAACCCAGTCAAGGTAAGTGGCTGCCTAATTCTGTGTTGGGGACTTTTCCTTAGGTATTTTTATAATGATTTTGTTATGTGGACGCCGTGTACGTGAGGTGACGAGTGCGTACACGGGTCATTGTTGCTAAAATCCTATTTTTACTCACACTAAATCGCTAATTTTCATTCATATATCACTGCTTCCTATCTTAATTGAGTAGGTAGCTTAAGATTAAGCATGCCTACCTATTCTGACTTGATTTCCTCTTATTTTCTACTAGTCACATCATGCTTAGGTAGCTTTACTCTATTCTTGCCTGATGTTTTTCCTGGGCTGTTTAATTAAGCCATAATTGACATATTTATGCTTTGCATATTTAAAATGGGACTACAGACCGAGATCCGGGAGCTTTCCCCCTGTACTGCATTTCATATTTAAATTGGGACTACGGACAGAGATCCGGGAGCTTTCCCCCTGTACTGAAATGCATATTTAAATTGGGACTACGGACAGAGATCCGGGAGCTTTCCCTTTGTACTGCATAGCATATTTAAATTTTGACTACGGACTGAGATCCGAAAACTTTCCATGTGTACTGCATTGCACATTTACTGTTGAGATATATGTTGTGCTGAGCCGAGGGCTCTCTTTCTGTTATTAAATCTTTCCATTTTTGTTAATACTGTTTATCATTACTTATCTATATTTTACTGTTTTAAATTGTATATTAACTTGTTTTACAAACTTAGTAGGGCCTCAACTTGACCTCGTCACTACTTGACTGGGGTTAGGCTTGGCACTTACGGAGTACCGAATGTGGAGTACTCACGCCCTTTCCTGCACATGTTTTCCCCATGTGCAGATCCAGGTACCAGCACCCAGTATCGTGGCTAGGAGTCGTCCTAGTAGTAACTAGGAGACCGCGAGGTAATTCTGCCGCGTCCGCAGAATCCCACGAGTCCCCTTCTACTCTAGTATAGGCATAGAAGACTTGTGTATTTTCCACTGTTTCATTGTATAGAGCTACATTTAGTACAGAGTTTGTGACTATGGTGACATTCCGGATTTTGGGAAGTGAAAGTGTATATGTTGAGCAGCTATGTTACTTTTACTTGAGTTCTTTTGTGTTTTTATTTTATTGATTCTGTTATTTTTCCGCAAATGTTAGGCTTACCTAGTTGTAGAGACTGGTTCCTTCACGATACCTTTCGGAGGGTAAAATGGGTCGTGACACTCTCAAAACTCAAATCTTCATTTTTCAAAACTTCGACATAAATCCCCAAATTTCCTCTTTGATTCTCATAAATTTGATGTTAAATTGAAGATATAATCATGAAATATAGTACGAAATTGATTAGAATCACTTACCCTGTGATTGAAGATGAAAATTTCCTCTCAAAGTCGCCTCCTACCGAGTCTAGGGTTCTAAAATGAGAGAAAATGAGATGAAATACCGACTTTTAACCCTTTTGTTCGGTTGCATATGTCGCAATTGCGAACCCTTACAATTGCGATGAAAGTCTCGCACTTGCGGCTACTGACAAATGCGAAGTCTGTCCTCCTCGCAAATAAGAGAAAATTATCCCAAATGCGAACTCACTGACCCAAGCCCAAACTTCGCAAATACGAACTAGGTATCGCAATTGAGATACCTGATCCCCCTGTCATGTTCGATGATGGTGCTCGCAATTGCGACAACTGCAGAACCAGCACACCAGCAATCCTGTTTTCAGTCCAAACCTTTCTGAAACACTTGTGAAACTCACCCGAGCCCTCGAGGCTCCAAACCAAACATCCACACAAGTATAAAGCATTATACGGACTCTCTCACGTGATCAAAACATAAAACTAACATCTAGAACTACTAATTGGACATCAAAACGCATGAATTTCAAGAACAGTTCAAGAACCTCTAGAATTGCAACCAAGCATCCAAATACCATAAAATCAACTCCAAATGACACCAAATTTTGTAGACAAGTTTCAAATAGCATAACGGACTTATTCCAATTCATAAAACCATACTAGGAACCCGATAGTCAAAAGTCAACCTATGATCAAACTTGGGAAATCTGATAAACCTCAAATTGCCAACTTTTGGCAAAACAAGTCAAATCAACCTAGGGACCTCCGAATTCGATTCCGACTATATCCCCAAGTCCAAATTCGAGATACAAACCTATAGGAGCCATCAAAACACCATTCTGAGATCGTTTTCACCAAAAGTCAAACTTTGGTCAATATTTCTAACTTAGGCTTCTAGCCAAGAACCAAAGGGTCCAAATCAACCCAAAACCTTCCCGGAATGAAACTAACCAACCTTGCAAGTTATAAAACCATAAATACACATATGTGAATCATCAAAAGGGGAATTGGGGCACAAATACATAAAACGATTGTCGGGTCATTATATTTCCCCTCTTAAAACAAATGTTCATCCTCGAACGTGCATAGAGACATATCTGAAGTGATAAAAAGGCGAGGATAACAACTTCGCATGTCGTGCTCGATCTCCCAGGTCACCTCATCGAACTGATGACCCCTCCATTGAACCTTCACTTAAGAAATATTCTTTGACCTTAACGTTCAGACCTGCTTGTCCAAGATGGCCAACCGGCTCCTCAACATAAGTCAAATCCTTGTCCAATTGGACTGAGAAGAAATATAATACATGGGATGGATAACCATAATACTTCCGTAGCATGGAAACATGGAACATCGGGTGAATTTCCAATAAGCTGGGTGGAAATGCAAGCTTGCAATCCGCCTCACCAACTCTCTCAAGGATCTCAAAGGACCAATATACCTAGGGCTAAACTTGCCCTTCTTCCCGAACCTCATCAAACCTTTCATGGGTGAAAGTCGCAGCAAAACCCTCGCTTACACCATAAATTCTACATCACGATCCTTCCGATCAACATAACTCTTCTCCATGTACTGTGTTGTACGAAGCCGATCCTGAATCAACTTAACTTTCTCCGAGGCATCCCAAACCAAGTTAGTGCCCAAAGACCTGGCCTCTCCCGGCTCAAACCAACCAACTGAAGAATGATACCGTCTCCTATATATGGCCTCATCAAGAGCCATTGGAATACTAGATTGGTAGTTGTGGTTGTAGGCGAACTCCACAAGTGGTAAGAACTGATCCCATGAACCCCTAAAATACATAACACAGGAACGTAACATATCCTCCAATATCTTAATGGTGCGCTCAGACTGTCTGTCCGTCTAGGGGTGAAATGTTGTACTCAACTCAACCAGTGTACCTAAATTAAGCTGCACGGCTCTCCAGTAGTGCGATGTATACTGTGTTCCTCGATCAGAGATAATGAACACCGGCACGTCATGGAGAAAAAAAATCTCCCAGATATAGATCTGAGCCAGCTGCTCTAAAGAATAGATGGTCACCACTAGAATGAAATGTGGCGACTTGGTCAGCCTATCCACAATCACCCACACTGCATTAAATTTCTTCGGTCTGTGGGAGCCTAACAACGAAATCTATGATAATACGCTCCCACTTCCACTCGGGAATCTCAAGTCTCTGAAGCATGCTGATAGTTCAAGCACCGAGCCACGTACTCCACTATATATTTCTTCATTCTTCTCCACCAACAATGCTACCTCAAATCCTGATACATCTTAGCGGCACCCGGATGAATGGAATACCTCGAATTGTGAGCCTCCTCAAGAATCAACTCATGCAATCCATCCACATTGGGCACATATATCCAGCTTTGCATCCATAACACCCCGTCATCTCCAATAGAAACCTCCTTGCCATCGTCGTGTTGAATCGTGTATATAAGGACAAGCAAATGGGGGTCTTCATACTGACGCTCTCTGATGTGCTCATATAAAGAAGATTGGCTGCCTATACTCTCCGCCTTTCTACTCAAGGCATCGACCACCATATTGGACTTCTCACGATGATATAGAATAGTGACATCAAAGTCTTTCAGCAACTATAACCATCTCCGCTGCCGCAAATTGATCTTTCTTCTTAAGTAGATGCTGGAGACTTTGGTGGTCGGTATAGACCTCACATGGAACTCCCTTACAGATAATGCCTCCAAATCTTCAAGGCATGAACAATAGCTACCAATTCCAAGTCGAGAATCGGGTAAATTTTCTCATAAACCTTCATATTTCGAGGCACGTAGGGAATTACCCTACCATCTTGCATCAATATCGTGCCAAGCCCAACACAGGACGCATCACAATACATAGTGTAAGACCTCGAACCCGTAGGCAACACCAACACTACGGCTGTATTCAAAGCAGTCTTGAGCTTTTGAAAGCTCGCCTCATACTCCTCAGGCCGTCTAAAAGGACACCCTTCTGGGTCAATCTAGTCAAAGGTGAAAAAATGGATGAAAAACCCTCTATAAAACGGCAATAATATATGGCCAACCCAAGGAAACTACGAATCTCAGTAGTTGAAGACGGTCCAGGCCAACTCTGAACACCCTTAATCTTCCTTGGATCTACCTTGATCCCCTCACTAAAAACCACATGACCCCAAAACGCCACTGAATCGAGAAAGGACTCACACTTTGAGAATTTGCATATAACTTCTTCTCTCTCAAGGTCTGTAGCATGATCCTCAGCTCATGATGCTCCTGACTGGGGAGTACACCAAGATGTCGTCAATGAATACGATGACGAAAGAATTGAGATACGACTGGAATACATAGTTCATCAGGTGCATAAATGTTGTTGGGGTGTTTGTCAACCCAAATGACATAAATAGAAACTGGTAGTGACCATACCGAATCCTGAAAGCAGTCTTCAAAATATCCGGATCTCGAATCTTCAGCTGATGATTCCCTAACCTCAAATAAATCTTCGAGAATACTCTTGCACCCTGAATCTAGTCAAATAAGTAATCAATGCGCAGTAATGAGTACATGTTCTTCATGGTAACCATGTTCAACTGTCGATAATCAATACACATGTTCATAGAACCATCTTTCTCCTTCACAAACAGAATCGGATCACCCCAAGGCGATACACTGGGCCGAATGAAACCCTTATCAAGCAACTCTTGCAGTTGTTCCTTTAACTCCTTAAACTCCGTTGGCGCCATACGATATGGTGGAATAGAAATGGGCTGAGTTCCCGACAACAAGTCAATACCAAAATCAATACATCTATCAGACTACATGCCAGGAAGATCTATTGGAAATAAATCTAGGAAGTATCTCACTAACGAAACTGACTCAAAGGTCAGAGTATCAGCACTGACGTCTCTCACAAAGGATAGATATGCATCACACTCTTTCTCAACCATTCATCGAGCCTTTAGAAAGGATACAACCCTGCTAGGAATATAATTCAGTGTACCACTCCACTCTAACCGCGGCAAACCTGGCATAGCCAGTGTCATAGGCGTGACAATCTAGAATAGCATGATAGGGTGACAACTAGTTCATGCCTAAGATCACATCAAAGTCTACCATATTGAGTAGAAAGTGATAAACTTTGGTCTCAAAACCATCAATAACAACTAAACACAACCTATACACACGGTCCATAACAATAGAATCTCCCATAAGCATGGACACATATACAAGAGAACTCAAAGAATCACGAGATATATCCAAATACGGAGCAAAGTAAGATGACACATATAAATAAGTGGAGCATGTATCAAATAAGGTTGATGCATCTCTATGATAAATCGGAACAATACATGTGATGACTGCGTCTGATACAACCGCCTCCGTCCTACCAAAAAAGTATAGAATCTGGCATGGCCTCCCTCTCTAGGGCGACCTCTACCCGCCTAACACCCACCCTAGCTGGATGTACAGGTGGACTGGTAACTGGAGCAGTAAATATGGCCTGTGAAGTCTGTGGACCAGGTGGAATCTGGGAGCCTGAGTAGTTTGTGGAGTCACACCCCTCCTGAGTCTGGGGCAGTCCCTCACCATAGGTCCGGTATCACCAAACTCAAAGAAATCTCTCAGTGGCGTGGTTGCTGAAACTGATCCTGGCCTGGTCGGCTGGACTGATTGCTGAAGGCACCCCGTGTAGGAGGTGCACTAGATAATGGTTGTGCAAAGTGAGAAACCCGAGACCTTGGAGAACGACACCACCTCCAACCGAGTCTAGGGTTGTAAAATGAGAGAAAATGAGATGAATTCCCGACTTCTTCACATGTGTGTATTAGACTGTACTTCTTCACCACAATGTCTTGAGTCCTTGAGTCATAACTAGCAAAAAGATGCAATGGACAGTCATCCTTGCACTTATACCTCACCCTATTTGGCTGATTAACATATTTTTCAATAGCCACTTTTTCTTCAACTACAAACCTAGTAAGAGCTTCTCCAAAGTTGTCAACACTCTCAATTGTAAGACCAAGCTCCCACACAATAGTCTTACAATTTGGATCACATATCACTCTTTTTTTTACCTTTCTTCTTCTTGATTTGGTCTTCCTTTGATTAACCTCTCCCTCAGCTTCATCATCATCATAATTTGTATCAGATTCAAAGCTGGCAGCTTCATCTGAAGGATAATATGGTTCATCACCTCCTATTTTACATGTCACGACCCCAATTTCCCACCTTAGGATGTCATGATGGCACCTATTTTTTGAGACTAGGTAAGCCTAACAAACAAGAGAATATGACAGATATAAAGTCCTAACAGAAAATGAGGAAGTGAATGATAACAAAGCAATACAATAATGTAGGCTAATAACAGAATTTAAGGAAAGGAAGGCAACGAGAAGATAAGAACAACAAGTAACTAATTATGGACAAATACAAACAAGACAAGGAAGAAAAAAACAAGAATTGTTCAACCAACAAGCCTTTTTAACATGGAATATATAACAAGAATCACAACAGAGGTCCCACGCCTCATATTCATATTTCACAATTTCAATCACAATCTTTCCTTATATCACTATGTGAGCCTTGCATTTATTTTTAAAAACATTTTTCTCGAAATAGCTACATGCGTTTTAGCCCCCTTATCTCACTGCGTGGCTCAAGTAATTCCCTTGCTAGCAACACGCGTATAAATCTCGCCTTATCTCTCTGCACACGTATCAACACATATCCTTATACTACTGGATGTGTATCAATATCACAACACAATAATCAACTCGCAACACATGTGTCCATATGCCACAACACTTGTCAAAATCAATAATACCAATGTTACCAGAACATATAGCCTAAATCTCAATCATGATATGTACAAGAACCACAATAACAACAAAATGAATGAGTAATACTCAAATATATCTCAACAATCAACAACTTCAACCTAAATGTGAAAATGGTTTTCACAACTTCAACATCAATAACCCAACAAGAAGATATTCCACGAAATAACAACGTCAAGTAAGAGTAATTCAATAATAAAAGGGGTAACAAGACAATAAGGGAGGTAGCAACTTCAACTAAAGCATATAAGAGCAATTACAACAATAAAGTATAGAATAAATGCTAACAACGTCAATAGAGCATGTGCAAGTAAATTTAACAATGAAAGATGTAATCATGTTTTAAAAAATTCAATTAAATACATGGAAGAAGTCTAAAATCCTAAACCAGTCAAAATACCACATGCCTCCCTTGTACACACTCATCACTTTGTGCACACGTCTTCCTCATATTATAATTAACACACAACAACCCAAATTCTAAGGGGTAGTTTTCCCACAAAGTTAGGCAAGGTACTTATCTTAACCATTCCAAATTAAGCCTCGAATAGATTTTTCCATAAAAGTAGCCTCTACACAGCTCAAATCCATCCAAAAATGACTTAATATCATCAAATAATGCAAGGGAAACTAGATACAATAGATAAAGCTTTGATCTTTACACAATTCCCCAAAAGTCAACAAAAGTCAACCCTCTGACCCGCCCGATCAAAACCTGGGTCCAAGGGCAGATTCCGACTACCCATAACGCCACGAGTCCATATACGTGTTTTGTATTCAGGTCAGAGTCCAAATCAACTCTGAAAACTCAAATCTTCATCTTTCAAAACTTTGACAAAAATCCTCAAATTTCCTCTTTGATTCGCATAAATTTGATGTTCAATCTAAGATATAATCATGAAATCTAGTTGAAAATTGATTAGAATCACTTACCCAATGATTGTAGATGAAAATCCCCTCTCCAAGTCGCCTCCTACCGAGTCTAGGGTTCTAAAATCAGAGAAAATAAGATAAAATCCCGAATTTTCACCATTTTGTTCAGTTGTAGATGTCGTAATTGTGACACTGGGTTCGCAATTGCAAAGTAAATCTCGCAATTACGGCTACTGACAAACCTAGGAGATATCGCAATTTTGACACAGACTTCGTAAATGCGAAGTCTGTCCTCCTCACAAATGCGAGAAAATTATCGCAAATGCAAACTCACCGACCCAAGCCTAGACTTCGCAAATGCGAACCAGGTATCATAATTGTGATACCTGATCCCCTGTGTCATGTTCGCAATTGTGATGTTGGTGCTGACAATTGCGACAACTGCAGCACCAGCACACTAGCAATCCTGTTTTCAGTCTAAACTTTTCTGAAACACGTCCTAAACTCACCCGAACTCTCGGGGCTCCAAATCAAACAATCACACAAGTCTAAAAATATCATACGAACTCGTTCGAGCGATCAAAGCACAAAAATAATATCTAGAACTACCAATCGGACATCAAAATACATGAATTTCAAAGAAAAGTTCAAAAGCCTCTAGAATTGCAACCAAGCATCCAAATCCTATCAAATTAAATCCAAATGATACCAAATTTTGCAGACAAGATCCAAATAGCACCACAGACCTATTCTAAGTCCCAAAACCAAATTCTGAACCTGAAATCCAAAGTCAACCTACGGTCAAACTTGAGAAATCTTCTAAACCTCAAATCGCCAATTTTCGGCGAAACAAGTTAAATCAACCTAGGGACCTCCGACTTCGATTCCAGACATGCAGTCAACTCCTAAATCACGATACAAATCAATTGGAGCCATCAAACCCCTATTTCAGGGTCATTTTTACCAAAAGTCAAACTTTGGTCAATATTTCTAACTTAGGCTTCTAAGTTAAGAACCAAATGGTCCAAATCAACCCAAAACCTTCCTGGAACGAAACCAACCGACCTTGCAAGTTATAAAGCTACAAATACACATGTGTGAAGCATCAAAAGGGAAAAGGGGATGCAAATACACAAAATAACTGGTCGGGTCGTTACATTACCCTCCAAAGAATTCCTTTGACCTGACTCGGTCTTAGCTGCATACTCATCATACCCTGCATCTGCCATTTTCTTACACAATTTACCACCCTCAGCTGCAGGAACTCTAACTTTTCTCTTTCTTTTTTCTCAGTTCTTATTTCTTCCCTATAAGACCTATATTCCTCATGTACATCACTACCATAATCTTGTTCTCCTTCTTCAAATAAATCTACATGATCTGAATCAGAAATATCCTCATTGCTAAAGCCATCGTTAGATTCAGTAGGGGCAGTAAGTTTAGGAGGGAAATAGTTTCAAGGGGGTTCTAGCTGCATTAGATGTCCTTTCATAAGTGCCCAAACCCTCACAGCCCCCAAGTTTTTACCAAATTCTTTCTCAACAGTAGGGAATTCTAAAAGAGAGGGGGTCTACTATTGGTTCATCAACCATGTGCTCCACAAATATATCCAACACGTCTCCATGTGTTAACCCATAATGTCCATGTCACTTTAATTTCTACCAAACCATGATAGTTAGGTGGTCTTACAAATACGAACAGAACAAAGATTGTAGCCATACTCTTTAAAATAACGTAGAAACTCAAAGTAGGAGAACCCATCTACATCAACATCAAGTGCAGAGATAATAATTCCACATATATAATCATCCTCCTCAAATGAGTTTAGCTTATCCGTGGTGATTTTTCCTCCATAGAAGAATCTTACTATAATGAGTTCAAAAGATATTTCAAAACCTTTGAAAAGCAGATAACAAATGATATAAGACTAGGGCCTCGCAAATCAAAGCACATGCAATAAGAAATTTTGTATTTTACAGGAGCAGCAACAAAACCCTAGAAATCGAAACCACATAAAGAAGAAGAAGAAAAAAGTCTAACCTTTACGAGGTACTTTTTCTGTCCAAATACAAAAAATATCGTGAAATCGACGACTGCTAACATCGACTGAACTCAAGTCCTTGCAACTCGAAGAACTCCAACAACCGGTCAAAACATAAATTCAATGACGAAATGCACTTCAAACCAGGTTTTAATCGAAGAAACATTCATCTTGGCCCTTGATTTTAGACAGGAAGAACGATTTTCAGATGGATTTGGATTAAGGTTTTTCCCGTCTGAAATTGGGAAATTTTTACGGAGGGGGTGAAATGAAATGAAAGGAAAGGGAAAAGGGACAAGGGAAAAGGGAAAGGGGAAAAGGGTTTTGCTAAATATTTAATTGTGTATAATTAGGTAAAATAGGATTAAGTTAATTAATTAACATACTAATAATAATTTAATACTTCATTTAACTACGTCGCATCATCTGAGGACGCGTATTTGCAACACATTATATAATTCATGGGAGAGGGCTTAAGTTGGCGTCTGGACATAAGAATTGTAAATTCTAAAAAAAAATGAAAAAGGTTTTTCAAGTAAAAATGGTATTTGAAATTTAGAGTTATGTTTGGACATGAATATAATTTTGGGTTGTTTTTGAAGTTTTTTGAGTAATTTGAGTGAAAATTTTGAAAAAAACTTTTTGGAGTTTTTCAAATTTTCGAAAATTTACAAAATGTATTTTAAAGTGAAGTTTGGAAATTTTATGAACAAACGTTGATTTCGGAAAAAAAGTGAAAATGTTTTGAAAAAAATAAAAAAAATTCTTATGTCCAACGGGCTCTAAAAGAGTGTAAAAAAATTCAAAGGTTAAGATGGAAACTATGCCTTATAAAAAGGATTAAGCGGTCGTTGCAAATATATTCTGGATATTAAGTCCAGAGTTGAATTCCACAGGGAATTAACCTATAAATTACTGTTATCAGACTCGTACAATTCCACATAATCAACTTCCACAGATATTTAAATAACAAATGGTTGGTTTTCTACTAACTATTACTTAACGAAACTATAGTAACTAAGAGCTAACTAAGAACGGATTGTAAACAAAAATAGGAATGATTTAAGGTTATGATTTCCCTTATTGTTGGAATCCCTTCCCACTATGTTTGGTATAAATTTGCCTAAATTTCTCTATCGATCATGCGCACTCTGACTGTCGTAAATCTCTCCCGAGTAATTACGACAATATATTAGACATCCTCTCCCGATTTACGCTAGCTAGCTTTAATTACAGCTCACTTAGATCGCACTCAAAGTTTCGTTATCCCTAATCCCACCTTTAAACCTTTCGTTATTGATCTCTCATATACGTTAGGAGTGATGTTGTTCAACAACTAACTAAATATGCACTATCTCCCGAGCAATACATACTAAATAGGCACAGCTAATTGAGGGCCCTTTAATTAACTACAACAAGCATGTAGTTGAACAAATATAGAGAAAACTATGGCAAATCTATATTAACATAACGAGAAATTCATCCTTCAATAGGTTCCATCAAACCCTAGATTAGGAATTTAGCTACTCATATGTGTAGTAATCAAATCCAAAGTAAATTGCATAATTAAATTACAGAGTAAGGAATAAGGGATGTAAAAATTAATGTTTTGAACTCTCGAGTAGTGTTCCACGATCTCCTCTTGTCTCCAATGGCAAAAGTCCTTCAAAGTTGTGTTTTTAGGTCCATTTATATGGTTGGAATAAGCCCTAAATGTGTAAGTCACTCCTAGTTACGCCGGGAAAGTGTTTAATACTTGGAAAGTCGGATCTGGAACCTGGATTTAAGTTGGCCTCGCCAGGCTAAAGCCTGGTCTGGCCTGGCTTTAGGCTGGCCTCGCCAGGATAAATCCTAGTCGAGCTGGCTTTTGCCTAGGTTCTCCTTTTCACCATTTTCACACGCATTTTCGACGTTTAAGCATCCATTTAGCTCGGATTCCATCTCCAATTCACCTACACATAAAATAAACTCCATTACGCTCAAACAACGTATATTTTTATCATTAAAGAACGTAAAATGCGAAGCACATAATGCGTTAAATCATGAATTATAGCCACACATCAATACCCCACACTTAAATATGTGTTCGTCCTCGAGCAATTAAACTACACTCATGAACAAACTTATTAAGCAATTCTCTTAACTCGTTATACCAAGAATTTTTAAAATAGTTTAAGCACAAAGGTGTGACATCCTCGCCTCAATAACCGACTCACAAATACCATGCTTTATTTACAATTCACTTACTTACTCTAACATGGAGGTCAACAACATTACCTTTCCTTTATGAATCATTTGCCCTCACCCAATCAAAGAGCTTAGTTCCACACACCATGAATTTTAATAACATAGGAACTCAAGATAGAAAAAATTCACTCGCTCTCAAAAATAACATTCATATGCCCCAAATGGCGTACTACAAGCTTGCCCTTAGTGTAATACTCCATTAATCGAGTTTATTCAGTCTAAGATCAAATAGGACTTTCATTGGTTGTAATGAAGGTTGCGGGACAGGTAGAATATATTTAGATATAAGAGTGACCACACCTCCCTTAAGCACTTTAATACAAACACTTTAACCTTCAAACCCATACTTATGTCAAACCAAAACTCCACCTTAACTTCACTATATTTTACCCCTACTTCTTTAAGCACCAGTACATCAATAGCCATCACCATCAAGAATTATTTTTCATACACTACAGCTATTATATCAATATCTCTTTTTTTCTTTCTTTTTTTTTTCAAATGGTTTTTATTGACACTTTTTTTTCTTTCATACGGTACACCTTTCTCCTCATTTCATTGTTCCACTCAAAATCCAACCCACCACCCCACATTTTAACTTTTCCATAATTCATCACAATCCAAGTGCTCATGAGATGTGACATGGTTCAAATATATGGTCGGTTCAAACAACGGGGTACGAATTGTAATGCGGTTGCCAAATAAACAGGATTATAGGCTCAAAGGGGTTAACTACGATACATAAAATTTAGGTGGATGCTATATATATATATATCTGTCTTAACAAGGAAATGCCTATATCACTTCTTAGACTGAACAAGAGAACTATTTCGCTTTGCACACACACTGGGCAAGTTCTAGACATCAAATGCAATGCACAGAATACATATAAACCTCATACAGACTTGGCATAAACTCATTCAGGATTGGTTTTATCACGACACTCCAGTCAAAGCAGTTAAGTAAATTTAAGAATCCATGATTTAAGGTATTTATCCTAGAGTCAAAAATTGAGCCTAAGCGTCACAAATAGAGTACTGACTATTCTCAAGGCATCACAAAGCTCAGAGATATTGTTGTGATTAAATTCCTAGCCATCATGGACTCCTACTCCTAAAAATTCAAACTACCTACACCCGGTTCAACTAAAAACCCTTGAAAAAAAACTGCGTCCCAAATAAAAACCAAGGGGAAATTACTACACTACCTAAAAAAATCTTTTTGGTATTTTCTATAGACTTACTTCCCTCAAGAAAACAGTCTAGGAGATCCATCGTCGGGAAAAGTCCAACATATTTTTGTTTTTTTTCTTTTTTCTAAAAAAAATAAAAATATTATTCAATTAAACTAACACAGCTAAAATGGCATAGAAAGTCACCCAGACAATCTCCTCACCCCACACTTAAAATTGTGTATTGTCTCCAATGCACACCATAACTAATAAAAGGGTAAAAGAAACTCCCTAGTAGGCCAAAGGCCGAAGCACTATCAGTTGGGTACTCAGACTTCTCCCCAGACCTGGTCCTTCGTGCTGGTACCTCACACATAGTTCCAGCCATCTGGTTTGTTGTTCAATCCTTCCAATATCTTTTCTTTACATGCTCCTTTTTCCTCCACTTTGAACTTATGAATTGGACCCTAAGTTTTGATTCTGCTCTATGATCATGCTCTTGGGGCGATACAAATTGCTGCGAGCCAGGAATTAAATGATTCTTTATGCACTTTTTGGCTTTCAACGGAACACTTTGCCTAGAAGGCCTTGAAAATTTTAGAATATAGCGCTCATCTACCTCGTCCTTTTCCTTTTCTGTTGGCTCACACTGAACTGGGCTAACCCAGTTGCTGTCAGAGATGGGGAATATGATTCCTGCATCTAACCACTTAATCACTTCTTTCTTCACCACTTCTTTCATGTTGGGGTTCAGCCTTCTTTGATGTTCTCTGGAAGGTTTGTGCCCATCTTCCAGTAAAATTTTATGCATACAGAAGGTCGGGATGATACCCTTGATGTATGCAATGGTCCAACCAATTACAGTCTTGCACTCCGTCAGTACCTGCAAAAGTTTCTCTGCCTGCACATCTAACAAACTAGATGACATAATAACAGGTAAATTTAAGTTAGGTCCTAAGAATGCATACGTGAGATGCGCGGGCAGTGGCTTCAGCTCCAACTTTGGGGGTTCTTCAATGGATGGCTTAACCGGAGGATTTTTTATTTCCTCTAAGTGCAAGCGCTCAAATTCAAACTCCCTCTTCCAAAAACCTTTGCCTTCAAGAGCAAGTACCCACTCTGCCAATTCTTCTCCATTAGCTTCATCTAGGTTCATGAGACAAGCTGTTAGAGGATCTTGAATGTTTAATGTCTCATCATCCTCTTCCAAAATTACATCCATGATATCTATTAGAGAGCAATTGGCGAATTCACTTGGTCGCCTCAGAGATTTCTGCATGTTGAATGTTATCTCTTCATCATTTAATCTCATCTTGAGATCTCCAATTTCACAATCGATTAGAGATCTCCCAGTGGCCAAGAATGGTCTTCCCAAAATTATGGGAATTTCCTCATCAACACGACAATCAAGAATGACAAAATCTGCTAGGAACACAAACTTCCCAACCTACACCAACACATCATCTAGAATGCTAGAGGGTCTCTTTATTGTCCTATCAGCCAGCTACAATAACATGGTCGTGGGCCTAGCTCTTCCAATCTCGAGACTTTTATAGATAGTCAGGGGCATAAGATTTATGCTTGCCCCCAAATCACACAGTGCCTTAGCAAATGCAAAGTTACCTATAGTGCAAGGAATTATGAAACTCCCTGGGTCAGACAACTTCTCAGAAATGAGTCTCGTCACAACAGCACTGCAAGTCTGAGTTAGAGTAATTGTGGTCAAGTCTTGGAAGTCAAACTAGCGGGACATCAAGTCCTTCAACATTTTCGCATAACCAGGCATCTCCTTTAAAGCATCAGTCAATGGAATATTTACTTGAATTTGCTTCAACATCTCCAAGAACCTCTTATATTAGACCCAATCACATGTTGCATCATTACCTCGAGTCTAGCAAACCCATCTTCATGTCTCCCATTGTGTTGTTGTTGAGGTGGATTATAACCCTGTTGTTGATTCTGATTGTTGTAGCCTTGTTGCCTTTGGTAAGGCACCATATTGCCTTGTGGTCACATGGCCCCCATATTACTGTTATTATTGTGATGCTGCGGGGTTGGCCTGTATTGTTGATTCTACTGACTCCAATTCTGACCACCTGGTCTCTGTCCCCCATAGTTGGACACATAATCCATGTTTTTGGATAATGTTGGTAATCACCATCAACACTCCACGGGCCACCAATTGTCTGATTAATGCAAGATGTACATAAACCCCTATTGGTTATATCAACTATGTGTACCTGTTGCTTCTGGCCTGATTCCTCCACCTTTTTGGTGAGGATGCTCATTTGTGTCATTAGTGTAGCCATACTTTCATCTATAGAGTTAGTTGGATCTAAATCCACAGAGTGGACCACAGGAGTGATGGGAGCGTTTCTGGTGGTCCATCCCAAATTCTGTGCCATCTTGTCTAGCAGGATCTTGCTTTCTCTGAATGTTTTACTCAAGAATTCTCCACCTGTTGAAGCATCAACATTAGCTTTCAAGCTATCCGCCAGACCCATGTAAAATCTCTGCCCCAATATCTGCTCAGGAATACCATGGTGTGGACATAAAACCAGCAGCCCTTTGAATTTTTCCCACGTCTCTTGCAATGTTTCTGTTGGTTTCTGTCTGAAGCTCAAGATCTCATCAATTTGTTGAGTAGTCTTGTTGGGTGGATGAATTTGTTCACAAATTGCTTGACTAATTCCTCCCAAGTAGTGATGGAATTTATGGGGAGTGAATTGAGCCAAGTCTGAGCTGCTCTTGTCACATAGAATGGAAACAACAATAGCTTTATTGCTTCCGGAGTCACGTTGTGTTATCTTAGTGTTTGACAGATTGACAGGAAATTCTTTAAGCGTTGTTGAGGATCTTCAATGTATGACCCCAAGAATAGTCCCTTGTTTTGCAACAAATGCAGCATATTGTTTGTGATTTGGAATGAATCAGCATGTATTTGCAGGACTACAATCGCGGTGGATAAATTATCTATTGTGGGTTGTGCCTAATCAGACAAAGCAGACTCTGGCACAAGAGGCGCCACCACCTACTCATTTGGGTCCTCCACGTTATCCCCATTATCTCTGTTGTTTACCAGATCTGCCATGTCTGGTGCAAGTTGTTCAGTTGAGTTTTGTTGTTGTTTGATTTTCATGTTTGCCCGATTCAAGGCCTTGAAAACTTTCTCTGGATCTGATAATGCTTCAAACATTTCACCAGTTCTTGAGGATTTTCTAGGCATGCACCTGTAACACCCAAGATTACAAACGTTAAAATTTCAATATAGTTGATTGAAAGTGAAGAAAATTGACTACACTAAGATTTTTAATTTTTTTTGGCACTTTTTTTAACTGTAATTGATAACACCGTTAATTCCCCGGCAACGGAAGCGTCATTGTAGTATAGTGGTAAGTATTCCCGCCTGTCGCGCAGGTGACCCGGGTTATCCCCGGCAACGGCGCCAAAATTTGATCATGCCCAACTATGCCTTATAAAAAGGACTAAGCGGTCGTTACAAATATATTCCGGATATTAAGTCCAGAGTCGAATCCCACAGGGAATTAACCTATCAATTGCTGTTATCGGACTCACACAATTCTACGTAATCAAAAAATAACAAATAGTTGGTTTTCTACTAACTATTACTTAACGAAACTATAGTAACTAAGAGCTAACTAAGAACGGGTTGTAAACAATAATAGGAATGATCTAAGGTTATTATTTCCCCTATTGTTGGAATCCTTTCCCGCTATGTTTGGTATATATTTACCTAAACTTCTCTATCGATCATGAGCACTCTGACTGTCGTAAATATCTTCCGAGTAATTACAACGATATACTAGACATACTCTCCCGAGTTACACTAGCTAGCTTTAATTACAGCTCACTTAGATCGCACCCAAGGTTTCGTTATTCCTAATCCCACCTTTAAACCCTTCGTTATTGATCCCGCATATACGTCAAGAGTGATGTTGTTCAACAAATACCTAAATATGCACTCTCTCCCGAATAATACATACTAAATAGGCACACCTAATTGAGGGCCCTTCAATTAACTACAACAAGCATGTGGTTGAACAAATAGAGAGAAAACTATGGCAAATCTTTATTAATCTAACGATAAATTCATCCTTCAATACGTTCCATCAAAACCCTATATTAGGATTTTAGCTACTCATATTCGTAGTAATCAAATTCAAAGTAAATTGCATAATTAAATTACAGAGTAAGGAATAAGGGATGTAAAAATTAATGTTTTGAACTCCCGAGTAGTGTTCCACGACCTCCTCTTGTCTCCAATGGCAAAAGTCCTTCAAAGTTGTGTTTTGGGTCTATTTATATGGTTGGAATAAGCCCTAAACGTGTAAGTCAGTCTTAGTTACGTCGGGAAAGTGTTTAATACTTCGGACGTCGAATCTGGACCCTGGCTTTAGGCTGGCCTCGCCAGGCTAAAGCCTGGTCTGGCTGGCTTTTGCTTGGCTTCTCCTTTTCACCATTTTCACATGCACTTTCGACGTTTAAGCATCTATTTATCTCGGCTTCCATCTCTGATTCACCTACACATAAAATAAACTCTATTACGCTCAAACAACTTGTATTTTTATCATTAAAGCACATAAAATATAAAGCACATAATGCGTTAAATCATGAATTATAGCTACACATCAGAAGTGCTCATGTTTTGAAAGTCATTGGAGTGACCATTGAGTTGAAGCTTGACGTCGACGTGAGTGCATGAACTTTTTTCACGCCTACTCTTTACACCAACCAAACAATTTAAACTTTGAAAAAGTGAGAATACATAATACTTAACCATTAAAAGTTTATATACGCGACCGACCTAAGTCTTGTATTAATTGGTTTGATGTAAACACCAGGTGCAAATAAATTTATTCCTACGAGTGCAACGTGATTCACTTTATTAAATACGTAGTACACTTATCTTTAAAGGAACTGAGGTGGGTATTCATTACCACTATGCTTTTAGACTATGTACGTGTTGCCTGGTTTATGCGACACATTTGAGTTTTAAGGATATTTGAGGACTTCAAACTGAGTAGCTTTATGATAGTTTCATGCTTCAAAAAAGCTATCCTAATTAGAAAGAAAAGTTTGACTTGGTTTTGACAAGTTGCCTAACAGTTATATCTGGTTATGGAAATAGGGGGTCAAGAAATGCGTGGAAGAAGTTGGGATAGGTTTCATGATGTCCCCATACCACCATCCAGCAATGAAGATTGTCACACCTGTGAGGAGAAGACGATATTTAATATCCTAGGTCCTCTTCTGAACCTTGCTTGGGTACCTTTTACAAAGGAGATATTGTAAGCTTTCGTCCTTGAAGTAAAGAAAAAACTGACGACTGTGTTTATGCTTTCTGTGGTATGTATTATTAAGGTAATAATATATATGTGGCAAGTCACTGAAATATCAACAAATATTACATGCTGGAGCCTATGGTGTCAAAAGTGTGATGGTTCCGGTGGCAAAAACCTTAAAGGTTGAACATGTTTTCTGTAGGTCAGCAAGATGGCCAAAGCACTACAAAGTTATGGCATGAAGAGAGCGTTAGTTGTCCATTCTGAAGGTTTAGATGAAATGAAGCTTGTGCTGTTGTTAGTACTGATTGCAGTGCAAAAGAAAATGAGGGTTCTCAGGCACACGAGCAATCCCCATCAGTTGTGGCATGTTGACTCTAGATTACTCAGTGTCAAATTCAGTAGCTAAATGTTCACGTATGTTATTGCAGTCGATTTTGGTATACCTCGCTGCACATTAGGGGACCTCCACGGAGGAGGGCCAGAGCATAATGCTGAGGTAATAAGGCGTGTGCTCTCAGGTGAAACGGGGCCAATGGCAGATGCATTGGTAAGTCATTGTTCTCGGATCAATTCATGCTCTAACTAAGTTTGTTTTCCTTAATTGTGATTTGTGACACTATAAATTATATCTCTTCTTGTCCTATGCTATATCTGGAGAGCAATCTTAGGACATAGCAACATTAGTTAAGACTTGTGATATATGTCATTGATTATGGTGAAGTTACTGAAGAAAAATTCTATTGATGTATTCTAGATGATATTCATTGGTTGTTTAATTGTTAAGCAGCCTCGTGCATAGTTTTTGCTTAATCCTAGCCAACAAAGATTTAGTGTAGATTATCCTTTACAGTCGTAGCAATGGTTAGTAGCTTGAATTTAGGACGTCAAAGTTAATGGACAGACTCTTATGTTTGTTTACTCTGAATAACGGCATATCTTTTCGAGATGCTCTCCAAACAAAAATACTTAATAGCATGGCGATACGTTTATACAAAACTTCCACCCCGAGCACCGTAGACAGCCAAGTGAAATCCAATCCACGAACTAACATGTTCTATGGACAGCATCGTTGTGGTAAAAGTCGTAATGCTAGATGTAGTAACTCAATACAATTCCAGTATACAAAATGTAAACTCTTTTGGTATTGTGCACCGATCACATCAAGACTCAAAAGTCCAAGTTCTGCTTTGACTTCCATATTTTTTAGGTCCTATATCTAAGGATAAATATGAGAAAAATGTTGTATTCTCCATTCTTGAATCATGTTTAGAGATCATTATTTACACTGCCAACCTCTGTGTGTAAATGTAAATCCAGATACTCAATGCCCGCAGCAGCATTATTGGTCTGTCGACGAGTTGGTAATTTAGCTGAAGGAGTAGCAGTGGCTCGTACCACACATCAACTCATTATTCTTTACCCAGATGATATTGGAATACAGAGAGTAAAAGGATCTGTACAAATGCTCAGCTAGAGTTTCTAAGGGTCGGCATTCAGATTTCAGAATCATGAGTTCTTTTTGCTGAATAGAGAACAAAGAGATGATGTCTTCCTGAAAATTTGAAAATTTCAGTATTTAGGATTCTTGTTCAGCATGGTCAACTCAATTTGATTCATTTCACCACAGTGGAGTTGCAGATGAATCCTATGTCCTTATGGATCCAGCTAGTTACTTTTTCCCTAAACGAAGAATACTAGATTAGAGTTTTACAAAGTCCCTTGTCGGATTTGAATCGATGACTTATGACTTACCGTGGCATTACTTTACCACTAGTTAAAAAGGACTTTTTACCACTATAGAAATAAGATTCATAAGTTTAGGGACTTGAAAGCTGAACAAAAATAGGGAGACTCAACCACCTCCCAAAAAGAAATGTAGCTATTTTGCAAATATATGTAGCCGGGTCCCGCTATTCAGAGGTTCGGGTCCTTACATCCCAAAGATGTGCATCTTTTATGAGAATATAGATTGCTTTCTTAATAATATTTTGTTTAAAATCAAAATATTAGCTAAGATTGTTTTTGATATCCTTTCTGGCATTATCCCATTCCAAGGACTCATAAAAATACCACCGCCGGTGACGTACAATAATGTGTTGAACTACTTCAACACATATTTTGGTTTTTCTCTTTAGGGATTATCCTTTTTATAATTCTGGACTTAGATTTGCTTTAGATTATCTTTTTGGGATTATATTTTATTTATTTCATCTATCATCGGCTTAAGATGAGCTTAAATGCATAGCCCATAGCTAAGCATGGGGAGGATTCATATAGAATTATAAATGTCCGAACTTGTTCAGGATTAAGGCATAGTTATCCTTTTTTTAATTTTTTTGTAATTATGCTAATTGTGATCTCCTTCGACCTGTATTTTGTGGATTCCTCAACAACCCAAAACCAAAGAAAAACCAAAAAGGTAACAAAGGCAATTGTCCATCGCCTCCATGCATGACGTCGTTTGTCAAAAATCTTTTGAAATATTGCCAAAAAAAAGTATGGATGGACCTATTTTAACCAATATGAAAAGTTGAGAAAAGAGATTTCTACCTTCCCATACACCATATGAAACCTCCCTACTCAAGTTTCAACTTAATCACATGAGCATATACAATTTAGCACTTGAATTTTTATCACTTTTTCGAATTTAAACTTTAAACTTTCATGATTATCACACTTTATTCTGTCAAATCACAGTTGTTATTTTCCAAGACCTGGCTCAAAATTTTATTTAAAATGTTTCGCGTCGCAGATAAGATGGTCCAATTCTCCTACAGAAAAGAGTCAAGTGTTTCATTCACCTAAATTTCAGGACACATGGGAAAACTTATTTCCCATTCCCTGAGACACTTCAATAACTATAGCTCCCGTGGTCGAGAAACAGAGAATTGAGGCGTTTAGACCTACACCCCCAACAATGCTACCAGCATAGGAGCCTATGCTTCCATTCTTCTTGTTGATGAAGGTGCAATCACTCTTCTCAGTGTGAAACCATATATATGTCATGAGCCTGCAACGTCCAATAACAAAGGATGTGTGTGTTGAGAATGCACTCACTTATTGGAGGATAAGTTAAGCTATACTTCAGCTCCACAATCACATCAAGAGCATTTAGTGCTTGCCCACTTAGTACAGGTCTCAATTCACCAAGAGTAGCCTGTATAAAAGCTCGCATTAAAAGTACAGATTCCTATGCATGTTCCAAAATTCACCAAGGAATACTTTCATCTACTACAGAATCGAAGAAATGACACTTCACTTCTATATGCCATCAATATTACAGCAGTAGCAACAATAATCACTGATACCAGTAGGCAGTAGCAATATCAATGGCCTATGCATGAAAAGAACAAACAAACATCACAAACACAACAGTATTAAGTGCCAAACACAGAATTTAATGATAAACTGGAGGGACGGGAGAAACCACAGAATAGCCTGCAAGAATCTCTACACATGCACTTGAGTAATGCACGATAAGAATTATAAACCAACGTTAACACTGTTGACGTTTACATACATTGAAACTTTTCCACTTAATTGTGTGCGCTCATGGATCATTATCATTTTTCTACATTTGAAGCACCATGTCTCTTTCAAGAACACAGTCTAACATGCTCATAAAAATTGCCAGAATGAACTACTTTTGATAGTTTAACCAGAAGACGGGGTCCTCTTTCTTTCAAGTTAATCCCGAAAAGCAAATGAGGCGGCCAGCAAGCACTAGAAGCCAACTGGACATATATCATCGATATAATAAAAAACAATACACCTCCAGTTCACTCTGAAGCCCAGTATATTCTTACTAAAGGATCATGCCTTACTCTTCTTCTAACCAAATGAGATCCATTAGCAAATGGCTCACTATTACACGAGGAACCTGATCAAATCAATCAGTAAACCGGCTCTTTTTACCACTCCATCCTGAACCTATATTGGGGCTTCTGCTACGACTGCGCTTCCGTGGAGCATCCGCATTGTAGGTACCATGACCGTATCTGTCACTAGATGATTAGAAACTAGTCAAAACCAAGTAAAAAAGGGAAAAAGAAAATCCAGAGGAACTTATGAATGGCTGAATACCTGTCACGTGATCCCCGGTCATAACCATGTCCTCCATTCCGTCCAACATAGCTGGAATTATAGGGTCCACCACGTCCTCCACGTCCACCTGGTCCAAAACCCCAGTGATTCCTAGCCCTTCCCATACCACCACCGCGAGAAGCCATATCACGTAGCTCAGTTGGCACACATTGATTTGCACCTTCTAAAACTTTAACAAGATCTGAAGCATGCTTAGAATCCTGGTCGGAGAAAAATGTGTAGGCCAGACCAGAAGCTCCTGCCCGACCTGTTCTACCAATTCTGTGAACATAATCTTCTATTCCAGTTGGGAAGTCATAGTTTATCACCACCCTGTGACAATATGTTCTCATTAACTGCCATTACCCCCAAAACCCTCCACTCATTTTTTCTTTTCAAAAAAAGGAATATGCATACGGATGCATAAACATATTATGCTTATTACACATCAAAAGAGTAGGTTACATCACAATATACTATTAGGTCTTGTCCAAGACCATGGTCCAAGTTGGAGCTGTATGTACTTATGGAAGGCCAAAGTAATTATTGATTATTCACATCCCACACTAAGAGGCAGAACTGTAGAAAGAAACTTGACTACTTGGCTCAAGCTCAATTTCTAGGACAACATGTAAATGCTAACTTCTAATCACCGCCAACTTGGTTATCAAGCAAGTGTACAGTTTTGGCTGATGCTCTCCCAAAACTAACACATCCATCTTGAAAAAAAACCACCAAGACTCACCAAAGGGACTAAAGAGGGGAGGAAGCAATCAGAAGATAAACAATACTTCATTCGCTCCTTTTTTGTCACCGTTACTGTTTTTGTTGATCCCTAAAAGACACACACCTTTCTATATAAGGAAAGTCATTTTAAGATTTGTGATTTTTCCTCAACATACTCTTGTAGAAATTAACATGGCACATTGAAACCACTAGATATTAAGGGTACTTTTGGTATGTCATACAAATTTAGCTTATGCATGAAAAAGTACTTCTTTTCCTCTAAACAACGCATCCAGTCAAAATATCACTACATATAGAAATGGACAGCATATGTCAATCCAACACCTAATACCGTGACCAAGCTTTCTTATCCAATTAGACATCAGAACTGAAGAGCACATGAGCAATGCATAATCAAACATTATGTTTAATGGCACCAACCTGATATCTTTGATGTCCAAACCCCGCGCAGCAACATCAGTAGCCACAAGCACAGGAGACCTGCCAGTGCGAAACTGGCTTAATACATAATCCCTCTCACCCTGAGATTTATCCCCATGAATTGCAGCTGCTCCAAAATTGCGAGTAAGACTGCGAGATAGTTGGTCGCACATTTTCTTTGTTGAACAGAAAATAATAATTTTTGACCCTGGTTCTTTGGATCTCAAGATTTGTTCTACTCGCCGTTGTTTCTCCATTGGCAGCACGACTTCAATGTACTGCAAGTGACAACTACTTGAATTAATTGTAACCACACCAGGTTCAGCTTTTATGCTTAGGCACATATAATACAGATTCTACTGCAATACCTTTTTTTGTTCAGTTATATTCTACTACCATACCTCCCGCCATCTTCCCCAATAAGTGAAGTACTTAAAGATATTAAATAATGAAAATTGTCCAGGAAAATAATAAAGTAACACACCTGCGTGATAGACTTGTTTGCAACAAGCTCGTCAACATTTCCAATATTAACTTGAACTGAATTAACCAATAGATCAGCAGCAATCTTACGAACCCCCTTCGGCCATGTAGCTGTATACATCAATGTTTGCCTCTGCACAGGCACCTCCTTCACAATCTTCCTTATCTGAGGTTCAAATCCCATGTCCAGCATACGATCCGCTTCATCTAACACCAAGTAAGAAACTTGACCAAGGCTAAGTCTTCTCATCTCCAAGATGTCATTCAAACGACCAGGAGTGGCAACGACAATATCTACACCCCTACTCAGCTCTCGTAGTTGTGGACCTTTTGGTGCGCCTCCATACAGACACTAACCATCAGAACATATAGATCATAGTTAGTTCTCAAACAAAATTAAGATCATAATTTTTCAAGTTCATCAACAAATGTACTTAATTGACATTAACATCTCTGCATTTGTCTAATAGCAACAATTCAATAGGCAGGTGAGTATGCAGCTGGAATAAGCTGCAAAAGAATATAGAAAATGCATGATTCACAGCTCAAAACAGAGAATGCAATATTTAACCTGGGAGTTTTAGATTTCTAGCCAAACTTAGCATTCTATAGGGTGGATATTCCAGAACCAAAGCCTTCTGAAAAGCATTGTTGCATTTGAGTGTTGCAAAAACTCAAGTCATATAGCAAATGTTCTAATAACATAATAGGTGCCAGACCAAGCAACAGTACTTCAAAATGATAATAAACTAGTACCCCCTCCATTCCACTTTATGTGACACGATTCGGAGGACAAGGGTCAGAACGCCTAACTTTTTGTGCGACTTCACAAATAGAATCTTCAAGTTTTTCGAAATAAAATTTACATATTTAGGAACTAAATAAAAAGTACAAATAAGTCATAAAAGTTAACAATTCCAAATACTTAGAAAGTCATAAACTATGAGGGAGTAATAGAACCAAAACTATGACACTCACAAGGCATAAATATCATACCGTGCAGGATATCCTTGACGATTTCCCAAACTTCACTGCTTCAGCTTGTATCTGCGTAGCTAATTCTCTTGTTGGTGATAGTACCAAAATAGTTGGGCCTAATTGAGGATTCTTGCGACGATGTTGTAGATGAATAAAGGCAGGCATCAAGTAACCCAGAGTTTTGCCAGAACCAGTCTTCGCAATAGCCACTATATCACGGCCCTGAAGGGCAATAGGCCAGGATTGTGCCTGTATTGGAGTAGGAGCCGAAAACCCAGCTTGATGCATCTGTAAATGTTCGTAACATCATTCAGCATATATACGAACTCAGAATTTTTTTTCATAGATCACTTATTTGACTAATCTGAATGGCCAACATAAGAAGAAGCATCATCCCCCTTAAGTAGGCAGCCAACACTTGCTAATAAAAACAAGAGCAGGAGGACGCCTCTTCTTCAGTTTGGACCATGTGGCAGACTGAATCATCACCGACAGCAGCCCCAGCCACGAACATGGATGATTCGGAAAGCCTTCAGAAAATTTGGTCCACCAAATAAGGGTGCTCCACATAAATGGAAGCCCCCAAAGGATGGTTGAACAGCGTACGACATTTAGCTCCTCCTTGGAGCAAATATCGCACCTGCGTGAAAGTACAGACGGAAAAATGGATGAGTACTGAAGCTCAACGATGGACCTCCAGCAAAAACCATTGAAATTTAGAAATAACACACTTGATTATTACTGTAAATTCTTTGATAAGAGGTTCTCCTGAAGGAGCATTTGAAACACAAATTGAAATGGGTTTATTCATACCTCCCTCACCATCTCTGAAGGAAACCCAGTTGCTTCAAATGATGTCAAAGGTGCAGGAACATCACCTCCCTATCAGATGGAACAGAAAGTAGGATGCAAACATGAGTATGACGGACAATTTTTATTCCAAGGTTGGGGGTGGGGAGGAAAGAACAATTAACATGAAAGATGAAGATGAAGCTCTTTTGAAAAGCTAGACTAATACAACTTTCAACTGAACATAGAGAACATAGTCACTTAGAGTTCTGATTTATGATACAGCAGGTAGAAGACAAATAAAGAACTGGAAAATCACAAGACATAATACCAGACAGAAGAGACTAAACAATTTCATCTTGAAGATGATGGCCCTAAAATAAAAGGTAGTTGAAGTTGCATTTCTTGTGCTTTTCTTGTGTTCTGAGATACAGAAACCGAATCAAGAAACGATAGACCTTCAATCATCCAAGATGTAGTAGTAAAAAGATGAAATAATTCAGACTTGGTGCAACTGTAGCCAAGTGAAGATAGCTCAATATACAGAAGCATGTCATACAAACTCTGCAACATCCTAATGATAATGGAGGAGAATTGCCCTCTAGAATGCGATAAGACAACCTTTTACTTTGTCCGAACCCATACAACTCTTACCAAAAGATGGTGGTAGCTCACAGATGCAATAGGATAAGAAATCCTTTTGAAACAAAAAGAATTTATAGTGTAGGATGTGGAGCAGAGCATAGTATGGGAAGGAGTGCGGGCGGGCGGGCGCCAAATTATAGGCAGGGTATCTGTTGTACCAAAGTTTCTGGTTGATCAAGCGAAATTATCAAGTTTTTCTTTCATATTGCGATATGGACGACACCCCACATTTCATAAAATTGTCTCTCTCAATTAGAAATCTGGATGCTATCCTCTGCAGTGACACTGCTAGCTCCCTTATTTGCCTTCACATAACTGATCTTTCTCCAGTTCATTCACTTGCTTCTTTTTTTTAAATGTAATGAAAAGAACAATGATTCGAAACAATTCATTCACCTGTTTTCATTATGAGCCTTTTGCTGTTCATATTCTATGAATTGTCAGCTATCTACCAAAAAGTAGTTGAGCTAGATACAAATGATGATGATAATGATGTTCAACAAGTGGCAAATAAACTCTAATCTATGATCCTTTCGCATGAGGTAGTGTTCAGTCAAATCTTCACATTTAGTGTTGTGTTTTTATTTTGTGTTTTTATGTTTTTTATTTGACTTAGCTACGGTATAAAATTCTTAAAAACCTTTATGTGATGTCGAAGACTTGCATCTAATATCTATAACTGAGGGCTACTCCAATGCCTTTTGCTTTGATAGTTCTATTGGTGGTGCTTTTCAAAGGTTGACTCACAATTAAAATTTGTATTTACTAACATAAGAATTGCATCCCATCACTTGTCCATATTTAGTATGCTGTCAGACCTTTCGGTGCTATCTCATTAAACATGATAAGAAAATCAAATGCAATTACTATATGTTAAATAGATTACATTTGAAATTATCACGAATTCCTTCATATTGTTAAATGTGCAAAGTTTAAATTATATCGTACCTTTCCAGGAAACCACCAAATATATTTTGCCACCCCGGTAGTCCAATAGACAGATGCTAATATGCAAAAATCGAGATGGCTCATTTCACTAAATCAAGAAGACACAGTTTCTTAGTTCCTTACCGTGACAGAGATTTCATTGCGGCGGCAGTAGGATTCTTGAGATATGTCACTTCCTACACCTAGAGAACCATAGCCTTCATGGACAGATGTTCCATCATGAAAATGATCAGAACTGCTTCTTGCAATCTACCAAATAAAAAAAAGATAAGATAAAGAAACTTGCACACGGAGAGATAAACATAAAGAAACAAATCCAGAGAAGGGTGAACCTGACGGGTAAACTCAAATAACATCCGACTACTAAAGTTCAAGTTTCTATAGCAATTTATTGACCATTACCCATAGATTACTACTTAAGAACAGATTCTTTCTTTTAAATAATAAAAACCTTCATAACCTCTAGGCAATTCAGCATTAACCACTGCCTATCAGTGTAAGCAAGGGGACAGATCTTTCTTTTCATTTCAACTAAGAACTGAACCTAATTTTAACTACATGCTAATACTTCTTTGCACATTTCTCAGCTAAGACTACAAAGAAAATGAAAGAGAAAACTTGTCTCCACAAAGATACAAGGAAAGTGCAAACTACACGATATTTCAACCTCCTTTTAAGTTTCCGTAGACCACCTTCTCTTTTCACAAATTAGAATCCGATGTAAGATATACAGGCTCAAAAGCATATGTAATATAATAAGATAATTCAACCCCAAAATTCATTATTAACACTTGATACTTAGTTCTTTTGATGATAACATAAATGACAGATTTTAAAGGATTCCAAACATAGAAATGACCTATCCATTGACAATCTCTCTTTAATCAATGTCAATGATGTCAAATGGATTTAAGAACACGATAATATGAAAATCCCAAAAAAAAAAAATTAACCAACAAAATAGTTAAACATATTAGCTTTGTTGTATCTGTGTCCAAACTGGATACAGAAAAAAAAACTGTTCTTTTAGAAAAAGGGAAATGGGGGGTGTGTGTGTGTGTGGTGGGGACAGAGAGATGGAGAAAAAGGAACTAAACTGACAGAGATACATTAAAACTAGATAACTGATCTCCCTTCACACATGATACCTTGTTATTGCTACCTCTGTTGTGTCCACCGTCTGGATCATAGCGTTGACCTTGAGAAGGCTTTTCAACAGATGAACTTACAAATACAGATGACTTGTGTGCTGGAGTAGACACTGCATGGGAAGGGGGAACAGGCCTCTCATATTGGGTATCGTTGGTCTCTGGATTCCAGAAGTAGATGAATCCAGTCGTACCATCAACCAGGCCTTTCCAAGGTTTGGGGAGGGTAGGGTCTTCTGGTGCATAACTTGGACCAGCGGAAGATGCAGTTACAACAGCCATCTCAAACTTCAGTCTCCAATGACCTCTGGACTTGTATAACATCAGCGTGCAAAAAGTATGTAATGTAAATTTGGAGAGAAATGAGCAACCATGCTAAAAAAAGGACTACAAAAAGCTTCTTCCTATTATGCTGTATCACCAATGACCATCCACAACTTAGAAAAAAGTGGTAGCAGTAGTAGTTATCTAAGTCAAGGCAAAGCAAGCACGCTACAGCCAAACAAAATGTCAATTAAAGAGATGCCTAGTTGAAAAAAATAGTATCCAACAGTAGATGACTCAATCACTTCACTAGTTGTAGGCACAGATCACAGCTACAACTTGGTATAAATTAAAACAAAAAAAAACTCTTGGACAGAAGGACAGCTATATATCATAGCGAGATGCACTAAAGAACCAAAATAGTTTCTTCCTAACCTTTAAAGGCTTATGGATGTGTTTGATATGAAGAAAAATGTTATCTCTTTTTTTTTTGAAAAAGGTAACAAAATGTTATCTTGGAGAATAAATATTTTTCTTACTTATTTTCTGGTATTTGGGGGTGGGGAGACACTCACGTGTAATGCCACTTATAGAACTTGTTTTCCCTACTCCCACTAGGGAAGTGGTCATTTTTCTAATTTTTAAGGAACTTGTTTTCCTAGAGAAAATGTGTTCCAGAATATTTTGACCAGCCAAACATGAAAACTGAAAATCCTTCCACACCAAACACATCCCTCTTTTTATCACAACGGTGTCCCAGCAGCTTAAGTGCACCTCGACTATTCTACCGGGTACGTGCTACCGCCCACCAGCACAAATACAGGGTGTTCTAACGCTTAGGCAGGTTCTCCACCCCACTTCAATGACCACTGGGCCACCCATGGGTGCACCAAACACAGCCTATATCACTTCTTTTATTCTTTTTCCTTTTCTCTTATGCTAGTAGGAAAACCGCTCCAGTAACCTCCTGAACTACAACAATCATAAACTACCATTCAATAACTATCTCTCAATCCTACATCAATCACAGTTTGCATATACATGTCATCTAAAGAAACTAAAAAAAACATTGTATAAGTAATAAAACTAAACTGGTCCAAGCTAGCCTTTTCCAGTCAGAGAAGGAGAAAAACACATAAGCAGGTCTAGAATCACGCGCAGGAAAACTAATTCAAAAGCTCTGCAATCGCCTGGAGCAGTAACCATTAACCCTAAATGACAGCTCAAAAGGCATAAATTTGAGGTCAAGCAATCAACCAAAAAGAAAGAAAAGCTAATCTGAAACCCTAGATTATCATTTGATAACACGTAACAGCGGTTGAATGAAAAAAAATCATACGGTTAATCCAGATCTGAAGTATTACATTAAATAAATCAGAAATTGATAGAGAATTATACCTGACGATGGCAATCTGATAGCAAAAATTGAAGACCTGAAACTAAATAGGAAAAAATAAGCGGACACAAATTACTTCCACCTCCAAGGATTTCTCCCTTTTTCTCTAGGGTTACAAGACCTAGAGAGAGAAATACGCTTCCAAAAAAATGAGAAGCGTGAGGAGATAAAAAGGAGTTCAAAGTATCTGATACATGGGATATTTATAGAGAACCGATAGTAAAACCCAAAACGCGTTGCTCTTTGCCCAAAATTCTACATCGGTGTCGGCCACATGTTTTTGGGCCACGGGCCCACCTGGCTCAGCTTGTCAATTCAAAATGATAAAAATAGCACGGGCTAGCCAATTTTCGGACTGATCATTAAAAAATAGCCAGCGTTTGCAAAATTATTAAAAAATAACCACTATTTTGATGCAACACGGAAAGTTCCAGCATAATATATTGGAGATCGGTGCACCTGTGTATGAACTTTGCGGAAAGTTTCAGTATAATATACTAGAGATTGGACCACTTGTGTATGAACTTCCAGCATATTATGTTGAACCGGTATATTATACTGGAAATCCAGTATATTATGCTGGAAGTCTAGTCTATTATACTGGAACTTAGTATAATATACTGGAGTTCCAATATACTTATGCCAGAATTTCAGTATAATATATTGGAGTTCTAGTATATTATGCTGGAGTATTATCCGGATTTTGAACAGTGTTTTCGTTCAGATTTATCTTTACATGAAAAGTGGCTAAATTTCGATTACTTTTGAAACGGTGGCTAATTTTGAATGACCACTTGTAAATCTGGCTATTTTTTAATTTCTCCCTAAAAAACATAGGTTTTATAGTTGAAATTAGGGATCTTTATACAAATAGCCGGTCGAATTTATTATTTATTTTTTAGCCAATATTTATAAATTATACACATATTTATATGTATTATATATATTTGTCAGCTATCTTAAGTTATAGCACTTTTGTAGGCGGCTATTTAAGTTAATTCTTTTTGAAATTATAATAGAAGGTCAAGTTTCCCTCTTAATAAAGTTAGCCAAGTGACTAACCTCCCCGTAAGCAAAAAATCACCAAAGATGCCAAATCATCAAAAAATCAACTTCAAACGACTCGAATTTAGTCAAATATAACTCAATAACGTCACACAAAGTCATAGAAATCAATTCCAAATAATAAAGTTCGAATCTTTAATCAATACATAATGTCACAGCAAAATTTTAACCTGGACCAGCTTCTCGAACCCCGATAAAATTCACAAATCCCGATTATCCATTCTAATACAAATCCAAATATACAAATTTCATCCAAAACTGACTCCAAATCAAGGTTCAAATCTCAATTATTCACTTTCCAAAATTATATGAACTCCCAAATTTCTCTTTATAATCCAAGCTTTTAGTTGTAAAAATCCACGAAAAATATGATATAAAGTCAGATACAAGTGTAAATTGCTTCCTTCCAATGATATAGTGAATTTGCTCTTCAAAATCTCTCACTCTCGAAGTCTAGGGCTCAAAATATGATAAAGTGGGTAAAAATCCTGGTATCTCAACTTAAATATGCTATCCAATGATGTTAATCTCAATCGCGACGTAGTTTTCGCGATCACGAAGGCTAAAAATCTACCCCATCTATAAAATCTACTTTCCGAACGCGAAGACATCCTTGCTAACGCGATCCCTCCCCAGATAAACCCACGCGAACGCGGTGCCTCACCCGCGAACACGAAGGCAATCCTCCTACCTGACTACAAGCTTCCGTGAATACGAAGCAACAGACCTAAGCCCTTTGCGAATGCGTCCCTACTCCCGCGAACACGAAGGGTAATCATCGTCTGCCAACTCCTCTATTCGGCGATCGAGAGCCTCACTTCGCGATCGCAAAGAATCCACCTGCACCAGAAACCAACAGTCCAAAAATAAGGGGATATGGTCTAAAATCAGCCGGAATCACATCCGAGCCTCCATGACCATGTCCTATTATGCCAACAAGTCCCAATACCTTATTCAAACTTTTTCAAGGACTCGAAACACCATGAGTAACATCAAAACCAAGAATCGAAGATCAAAACCACACTCTTAAATCAAGAACTTCCAACTTGCAACCAAGCGTCCGATTCAAGCCTAACCAATCCGGATTTCAACCAAACTTTACACACAAGTCCCATATAATATAAAAAAAACTATACCAAGTTTCAGAACAACAATCCAACTTCGATACCATCAAAGTCAACCCCTAGTCAAACTTATTAACTCTCCAATCATACAAATTGCCAAACTTTCGGCAAATAGAGTTAAAACATCCTAGGAACCTCCTAATTCCATTCCAAATATACTTCTAAGTCCAAAACCACCATAAGAACCTTTGGAACCTTCAAATATGAATACGAGGTTATTTACACAAAAGTCAAACATTGGTTAAATCTTATACTTAAGCTTCCAACAAAGGAACTAAGTGTTCGAATTCACTCCAAAATCTTTCCAGAACCAAACCAGTCATCCCCGCAAGCCACAAAACCACAAAAACACATACATTAAACATTAAATAGAGGAACGAGGCTCAAATATACAAAAAACGGTCGGGTCATTATATAAATGTACTAGTTAGTATGTTTGTACGGGGTCTGGAAGGGCTAGGGTATAGTTTCAAGGTGATTTCAGATCATTCTGAGCCATTTTGTGATTGCTGACTTTTTGGTGCATAGCATTGAATCGCAATCGCTAAAGGTAGTCGCACGATCGCAGAGAAGGATATAGAGGCAATATGGTTTTGTGCTATGCAATCGCGGAAGAGGTGTCGCAATCGTGGAGTGGAGTTGAGTGGTGAATCGAGGCATGTAAAGAGTGATATTATCGCTAATAGGAACCCAATGGTGTGTTGTGCATCGTGATCGCGTGTAGGGGTGTGACGACCCGATAGGTCGTTTTGAGTACTAGCCTTAATTTCTGTATTTTGTGACCTCTCATAGCTTTGTTTTGAGTACTAGCCTTAATTTTATGACTTCTCATAGCCTTAATTTTTGTATTGTATGAATTTTCTTAATTTCTATTTTTGAGTACTAGCCTTAATTTATATGACCTTCGTACTTGGTCCATGTCAGTTATTGAAAAGCTTTTTATGTGAAATTTTGAAGACAACATGGTTTTTGACTTAAAATGAGGCTAGAGTTTACCACGGTTAATATTTTTAGTAAACAACCTCGAATCAATGTTTTGGGGATTTTGGAAGGTTTGTATGACGTTTTTTGACTTGTACGCATGTTCGGTTGGGGTCCCGAGTGACCCGAGGGCGTTTCGACACATTATGTGAAATAATGGAATTTTTCGTTTAAAACTTGAAATTTTGAGGAATGATGATCGATTCTGATGTTTGATGTTGTTTTGATGATTTGAGTGAGCGAGTAAATTTATATGATGTTGATGTAAATGTTTGAATTAGATCCCGAGGAGTCCAACGGAGTTGACTTCATAGTGTTTCAGATGCATGGTTCTGCTAAAAGGTGGTGACAGGAGTATGTTTTAGGCAGATCATCAGGTTCACCTCCTCTCACTTAGGCTCAGTTCTCATAGCTATTCTAGGAGAAATTCATCCATTTCACTCAAAGAGAGGAATTTTGCGGTCAATTTGAGCGCCTCTGGCAGGGTAACATGATCGTTACTCAGTATGAGACCAGATTCATAGCTTTATCCCGCCATGTAGTTATCTTGATCCCTACAGAGAGGGAGAGGATGTAGAGGTTTATAGATGGCTTTATGATATCAGGCTACATATGGCTAGAGAGACCGAGTATGATGTTTCTTTTACTCGGGCCGTGGAGATTTCTAGGCGGATCGAGAAGATTCATGTCCAGGGTATAGAGGCGACATCTGAGAAGAGGCCTCGTTAGTTTGGAGGTTTCAGATGTGCCTCGTCTAGAGGTAAGGGTTCTTTTGGTAGAGGTCATCCTATCAGGTCGATTCAATCAGCACTTCAGGTATCACATGGTGCCTCAGGCAGCCATAATGCTTATGGACCTCGTCCCGAGAAGCTAATATACAATGCACCTTCAGCTCCGTTTAGTGCACCTCCAATTCAGAGTTATAGGGTGGTTGTTCAGGTCGACAAGGTCAGTTCCAAGGTTAACAGTCACATCAGCTGAGGGCTGATTATAAAGGAGGCTCACAATTTGCGCTATTCCATTCATCCAGGTGTCATGAAGATGTACTGTAACTTGAAATAGCATTAATAGTGGCGGAGGATGAATAAGATATTATCAGTCATGTCTCTCGGTGTTTGAATTATCAACAGGTGAAGTACGAGCATCAGAAATTGGGTGGGTTAACTTAGAGATTGGAGATACCAGAGTGGAAGTGGGAGCGCATCACTACGTATTTTATGGTAGGCTTACCATGGACCTTGAGGAAATATGACGCAGTTTGGGTTATTATGGACTGGTTGGTTAAGTCTGCACATATCATTCTGGTGATGACTTCCTATAAATTTCTTCCTCCAATTCTCCATTTAAGAATGCTATTTTAACATCCATTTGATGGATTTCAAGACCATTCACGGCCGTTAGTGCCACTAACACCCTAATAGATGTTATTCTTGTTACTAGCGAGTAAGTGTCAAAGTAATTTAGGCCTTCCTTTTATCTATAACTTTTGACAACAAGTCTTGCCTTATATTTGTCAATAGTGCCATCAGCTTTTATTTTCTTCTTAAAGATCCATTTCGAACCTAAAGGCTTATTCTCTGGAGGAAGATCAACCAATTCCCGTGTATGATTATCCAAAATTGATTGAATCTCGCTATTGACTACCACTTTCCATAATGCTGAATCAGAAGATGACATAATTGCCTTGAAAGTTTGGGGCTCATTCTCAAGCAAGAATGTCATAAAATCTGGTCCAAAGGAAGTATATGTGCATTGACGTGTGATATGCCTCAGATCCTCTTCACTTAGAGTATTTTCCTTTGGTTCTTCCCATACCTGTTTATAGAATAGATGTTTTCAAATAATTCAGCATTATCTTATTCAATTACCGTATTAACATGAATTTCGGGATTATCAGATTTATGAACCAAAACCGGACATGCTTTACTGTCTGTAGCATATCCAATGAAAACACAATCCACAGTTTTTGGTTAGATTTTTACCCTTTTGGGTAAAGGTACTGTACCTTTGCTAAACACTCCCCCACACTTTGAAATATTTCAAGTTGAGTTTTCTTCCTTTCCATTTTTCATATGGAATAGATTGCATTTTGTTGTGGGGTACTCTGTTGAGTATTCAGTTAGTTGTAAGGATAACTTCTCCCCACAAACTCTACGGTAAGCCGGAACTTATTAATAAAAAAAATCATCATTTCCTTAAATGTCCGACTTTTCCTTTCCGCAATTTCATTGGATTGAGGTGTGTAAGGGCCAATAGTTTGATGGATAATTCCATATTCCGAATATATTTCTGCAAACAAAGATTCGTATTCTCCACCTCTATCACTTCTAATCATTTTGATCTTTTCAATTGATTCCCCACTTCATTCTTGTATTGTTTCAATTGCTTCATCCTTACTATTAAGCAAATAAATATAACAATATCGAGTACAATCATCAATAAAAGTTATAAAATACTTTTTTTCACCACGAGATAGTGTTGACTTCATATCACAAATGCCAGTGTGGATTAAGTCTAAAGGAATTGAGTTCCTTTCAACAGACTTATAAGGATGTTCGACAAACTTAGATTCAACACATAGTTGATTGATTTATTAAACTTGAATTTAATTAGGCAACTTTTAAATTAATTAAATTCCACAAGTTTTTGTAATTGAGATGTCCTAAACGACCATGTCATAAATAATTTGACTCTAATATATAAGAAGAAGTAAATTTTTTATTAATACTGTCAATAACCATTATATTGAGTTTGAAAAGGCCCTCTGTGAGGTAGCCCTTTCCAACATACATAACATTCTTGCTTACAATACCTTTGTCAGATACAAATGCACATTTGAATCCATTCTTAACAAGTAAAGAAGTTGAAACTAAATTTTTCCTAATAGTAGGAATTGAACAACATTGTTGAGCGTTAACACCTTGCCGGAAGTCATCTTCAGGAATATCTTCCCATAACCCTTAATTTTGGCTGTTGCAGTATTTCCCATGGAAAGTTCTTCTTCGGGACCAACAGTAGAGTAAGTCGCAAATGTTTTTTTGACAGCACAAACATGTCGAGTAATTCATTCCACCACTCCTTCAGATTTCTAACTAAGTTGCATTCCGAAAGCATTGCACACAGATCATCAATGTCTTCATTCTTCTCCACTATATTGGCTTGTTCCTTTTTCTTGTCCTTTTCTGAGAGACGAAAATCAGGGGCTTTATGACCAGCGTTTCCACAATTGTAGCAGTTGCCCATAAATTTTTTCTTGTTCTACTCCTTAGTCTGTCCAGAAGACCTCTTCCTTTTCTTACTTTTTGGAGCAGTCTTCTCAAAAATATTAGCCCCCATAATCGTTGAATTTTCACGAGACTTCTTCTCGGCTATTTTGTTATCTTCCTCAATCTTGAGAGGGATCACAGGATCTTCCAACTTTATTTCTTTGTGCTTGTGCTTTAGATAATTTTTGAAATCTCTCCATAAAGGAGACGATTTTTTAATCATTGCAGCCACTTGAAATGCTTCATTCACTATCATACATTCAGCAATAAGGTCGTGAAAAATAAGTTGAAGCTCTTGAACTTGGGTTCACACGGTTTTGATTTCTATCATTTTATAATCTAGAAACTTGGCAACCACTAACTTTTTCAAGCACGCATCTTCAGTCTTGTATTTCTTCTCAAGTGCATCCCACAATTCTTTCAAAGTATTCATAGCAGTGAAGACAATGTACAAGTCATCCTCCAAAGCACTTAGGTTGTAGCCTTTCCAAAGAAAATATGCGTGCTTCCACGCCTCAACAATCATAAACTTCTCATTGTCTGGCATATCGACGGCAGGCACTGGAGGGTCTTCACTGGTGAACTTCTGTATACCAAGTGTGGTAAGACAAAAGAACACCCTTTGCTGCCATCCTTTGAAGTTGGCTCTAGAAAACTTCCCCGGTTTTTCGGCCGGTGGCACAACAGTTCGGCTTGATGTAGCTATCGCCGTTGCCACAACAGTCACAGAAGGATTTCCATTATCAATTGCTATTTTCTCACTGTCAACAACAGAAGAGTTCAATTAATGGTAAAAATTAAACAATAAACAATATTGTAATTAATAATAAACAATTGGTTTAATAACCAAAAACCAAAGTTTTTATAGACTGTTTCACAAGAAAATGATAAAGTATTTATGTTCTTCAAATCGTTTCTGAATTTTAATACTCGGATGAAGTTTTATATCTTCAAATCAGAAATAGAAAAATTCAGAATGAGTAGAAAACCACAAAGGTTTTGATCTCCAAAAACAGAATACAGATTACAGTATAAAAATTAATTTCCTTAAGATTGTTATTCAATCTTTATTACTATAATAAATTATGAAATAGTAAATTTTCTAAAACAGAAGAACCCAAACAGAAAATCAGCAGTAACAAAATGTCGAAATAATCAAACAAAATCTGGAAAATAATTTCAGAATGAAATCGAGCCCATTGGATGCACAATGTATCCTTAAAGAAATTATTCCCCTCAAGTACCCGAGGTGTTAGAATATGATCCACACAGGATAGAACAATTTAACTCAGTAGTATATCGGTACCAAAAAACGTCGGTGAACAGCGAACCACTTAATGACTGTAAATCACACTGGAATTTAATTGTGCAGAAGAAGGAGAATAAGTTTAGAAAATTTCGTAAGGAAATATTCTGGGATCAAGGCATATTTATAGTCATTTTCTGGCAATGTCTGAAAAGTTTGAAACCTTTCAGATTTGGAACATGCGGGAACGATTCCCGTTTAAAATATTCTGGAAAAATAATTTAAAATAATTCGGAAAAGAAAGGACCGGTTTGAATAGCGTCGCGGTTCCTGGGTTATTTCGGGTTGACTTTTCATTAATTAATTAAATAATTGAAAGAAATTTTATCCAAAAAGATTAATCAACCAATCGATCTTTGACCAAATCCCAATCCTCAGCCGAAGCTGAGCCGAGCGAGCGACGACGACGACGACGCTAAACTTACCTTATTTCCAACCCATTTAATACCAAGGGAATTGCTTTTCTCAATATAAGAACATTTCCTTTTCTTTCCACCACCAATAAGGGATAATTGCTTTTTCCAAAGCATAAGGGACCTCACATTCCCTTCACATTTCTTCCCTCCATTTCCCATTCACCAATTTTTTAATTCCAATAATCCCCCACATGAATGGGGAATGGCTATAAGACAAAGAAATGTACGGACGAGCGTGTAATTTACATGCAAGCATAAATTGCATCTGGATAAGTAGGTTTCCCTTTGAACTTTCTGTAGTGAACTTATATCGGATATACTCGGTCAATCGGTAGATTTGATATCTTTGAACTGTTGAGCTTTATTGTATACCTAGACAACATAATTCAAACAATCAACCCTTAACCATCTATAGTTCTCACGACTGTGTTCGTTTCAGCCATGAACACCGCCTGGTTTCATGAGTACTTAGAGAATGGGCCTTTACTTTTATTCCACTTGAAGTGGGTTACACTTCACACTCACATAGGTGATTTCTAAACGTGTAATCCTATAGAACATTATCTGGTCATTTCCTACCAGACTTAGCAAATCATTAAGAAGATTTTAACTTTATTGACTCATCAAAAAGCCTTAATGCTTTACCCTGATTTCTGAACAATGTCTTCATCACGAGAATGGGTTGAATTATTTGACAATGTTGAACCTTCATTCATAACTTTGTTTGAGCTCTTTGAACCTAGCTCTTCTCTAGTCTACTAGGTAGAGTTACCGCCATGATGTCTTGTCCTAGGCCTTAACCCCATTCCCTTCGATGATCTTTCAACGGCCTTTCTAAATAGACCTTTTGTAAGTGGATCCGATACGTTATCTCTTGACTTCACGTAGTTAATTGTGATAACACCACTAGAGAGTAGTTGTCTAACGGTATTGTGTCTCCGTGGTATGTGACGAGATCTTTCGTTATACATAACGCTCCCTGCCCTAGCTATTGTCGCTTGACTATCACAATGTATACGTATAGGTGCCAAAGGTTTGGGCCAAAATGGAATATTTTTCAAGAAATTCCGGAGCCATTCAGCTTCTTCACCGGCCTTGTCTAAATCTATAAATTATGATTCCATTGTAGAACGGGCGATGCACGTTTGTTTGGATGATTTCCAAGACACAACTCCACTTCCAATTGTGAAAACATATCCACTCGTGGATTTAACTTCCGATGATCTGGTGATCCAATTTACATCACTATATCCCTCAATCACGGAGGGATATTTGTTATAATGCAGAGCATAGTCTTGGATATGTTTTATATACCCCAAAACTCGTTTCATAGCCATCCAATTTATTTGATTGGGATTAATTATAAATCGACTCAGTTTGCTAATAGCACATGCTATATCTGGTCGCGTACAATTCATGATGTACATCAAACTTTCCAATACTCTTGGATAGTCTAGTTATGAGTCACTTTTGCCTTCATTCTTTTGAAGTGCATAACTCACGTCAATTGGAGTCTTGGCAATCTTGAAATCCAAATACTTGGACTTGTCAAGTACCTTTTCAATGTAGTGAGACTGTGATAATGCTAGACCTTGTGGAGACTTGTGAATTCTGATTCCTAAGATCACATCAGCAACTCCTAAGTCTTTTATGTCGAATTTTCTAGCTACCATGCGCTTAGTAGCATTTATATATGCCATGTCTTTGTTCATTATCAACATGCCATCAACATATAAACAAACAATGACTTCATGAACTTGACTATTTTTTAATGTAAACACATTTATCACACTTATTGATGTTAAAATCATTTGCCAACATTGTTTGGTCAAATTTAGCATGACATTGTTTGGATGCTTGTTTAAGTCCATAAAGCGACTTAACAAGTTTGCACACTTTCTTTTCTTTACCAGGAACCACAAAACCCTTAGGTTGTTCCATATAAATTTCTTCCTCCAATTCTCCATTTAAGAATGCTATTTTAACATCCATTTAATAGATTTTAAGACCATACATGGCCGTCAATGCCACAAACACCCTAATAGATGTTATTCTTGTTACTGGCGAGTAAGTGTCAAAGTAATCTAGGTCATTCTTGTTACTGGCGAGTAAGTGTCAAAGTAATCTAGGTCTTATTTTTGTCTATAACCTTTGACAACAAGTCTTTCCTTATATTTGTCAATAGTGCCATCAACTTTCATTTTCCTCTTAAAGATCCATTTCGAACCTAAAGGCTTATTCCCTGGAGAAAGATCAACCTTTCCAATGTATAATTATCTAAAATTGATTGAATCTCACTATTGAGTGCCTCTTTTCACTTGGAGTATTTTCCTTTGGTTCTTCTCGTGGTCGTTTAGGTCTTTCACTTGACGACTCACATTCAGTTTTATACGGATAGATATTTTCAAATAGTTCAACATTATCTGATTCAATTACTATATTAACATGAATTTCGGGATTATCAGATTTATGAACTAAAAACCGACATGCTTTACTCTCTGTAGCATATCCATTGAAAACACAATCCATAATTTTTGGTCCGACTTTTATCCTTTTGGGTAAAGGTACTTGCACATTTGCTAAACAACCCCACACTTTGAAATATTTCAAGTTGGGTTTCTTCTTTCCATTTTTCATATGGAATAGATTGCATTTTGTTGTGGGGTACTCTGTTGAGTATTCGGTTAGCTGTAAGGATATCTTTTTCCCACAAACTCTGTGGTAAGCCAGAACTTATTAATAAAGAATTCATCATTTTCTTTAATGTCCGGATTTTCCTTTCCACAATTTCATTGGATTGAGGTGTGTAAGGGCCAGCAGTTTGATGGATAATTCCATATTCCGAACATATTTCTGGAAACGGATATTCGTATTCTCCACCTCTATCACTTCTAATCATTTTGATCTTCTTATTCAATTGATTCTCCACTTCATTCTTGTATTGCTTAATTGCTTCAATTGCTTCATCATTACTATTAAGCAAATAGACATAACAATATTAATTACAATTGTCAATAAAAGTTATAAAGTACTCTTTTCCACCACGAGATGGTGTTGACTTCATATGACAAATGTAGTGTGAATTAAATCTAAAGGATTTGAGTTCCTTTCAACAGACTTATAAGAATGTTTGACAAACTTAGATTCAACACATATTTGACATTTTGATTTATTGCACTTGAATTTAATTAGGCAATACTTCTAAATTAATTAACTTCCACAAGGTTTTATAATTGACATGTCCTAAACGAACATGCCATAAATCATTTGACTCTAAAAATAAGAAGAAGCTAAAATATTATTAATACTGTCAACAACCATCGCGTTGAGTTTGAAAAGTCCCTTTGTGAGGTAGCCCACTCCAACATACATAGCATTCTTGCTTACAATAATTTTGTCAGCTACAAATGCACATTTTTATCCATTCTTAACAAGTAAAGAAGTTGAAACTAAATTTTTCCTAATAGTAGGAACATGAAGAACATTGTTGAGCGTTAACACCTTGCCGGAAGTCATCTTCGGGAATATCTTTCCATAACCCTTAATCTTGGTTGTTGCAAGTATTTCCCATGGAAAGTTCTTATTTGGAAACAACAACATAGTAAGTCGTAAATGCTTCTTTGATAGCACAAACATGTTGAGTGGGTCCAGAGTCAATCCACCACTCCTTCGGATTTCTAACTAAGTTGCATTCCGAAAGCATTGTACACAAATCATCAATGTCATCATTCTTCTCCACTATGTTGGCTTGTCCCTTTTTCTTGTCTTTTTTCGGGAGACGACAATCAAGGGCTTTGTGACTAGCGTTTCCACAATTCTAGTAGTTGCCCTTGAATATTTTCATGTTCTACTCCTTAGTCGGTCTAGAAGACCTCTTCATCTTCTTACTTTTTGGAGCAGTACCCTTAACGATATTAGCTCCTATAATCGTTGAATTTCTACGAGACTTCTTCTCGATTGTTTTGTTATCTTCCTCAATCTTGAAACGGATCACAAGATCTTCCAACTTCATTTCTTTGGGTTTATGCTTTAGATAATTTTTAAAATCTCTCCATGAAGGAGGCAATTTTTCAATCATTGTATCCACTTGAAATGCTTCATTCACTACCATACCTTCAACAATAAGATCATGAAAAATAAGTTGAAACTCTTGAACTTGGATTCCGACGGTTTTGTTGTCTATCATTTTATAGTGTAGAAACTTGGCAACCACAAACGTTATCAAGAACGCATCTTCAGTCTTGTATTTCTTCTCAAGTGCATCTTATAACTCTTCGAAGTATTCATAGCACTGTAGATATTGTACATGTCATCCTCCAAAGAACTTAGGATGTAACCTTTGCAAAGAAAATCTGCCTGCTTCCACGCCTCAACAATCATAAACTTCTCATTGTCTGGTATGTCGGCGGCAAGCACTAGAAGGTCTTCACTAGTGAATTTCTTCGTACAAAGTGTGGTAAGCCAAAAGAGAACCCTTTGCTGCCATCCTTTGATGTTGGCTCCAAGAAGTATCTTGTCTAACCTCGTCGAAGTAGTGACAAGGATTTTTAGTTAAAAGATACTCACTGATAAAACATGTACCATAAACTAGCAATAGAACTATACTACAATATAACAGAAAAGAGTACATGAAACGAATATGTAAAGCAATAACTGAGTACTAGAAGAGATCACAATTCAACATTTTCCAATATCTCGACCAATCTTTACCTTAGAGCGAAAACCAATAAGCCATGATAGTCACTCCATAACTTTCATAGTGTGAGGAATGTACTCAGATACCAAGTTAATTGACGGTAACACCCTTCGTGCATTTATCTCATCCTCACCAAATATGCGTATAACAGTACCAATCGGATGGCAAAAATGCTGGTAACAATAATGACAAAGTAGGAAATACGCAAGTAGCAATAATGATCGAGGATATACATATGGGTAATGATAATAATACTAGGAGGAAAACATATGAGTAATGACAACAATTAGGAAAGAAGAATATAAACTTTAACTAACTATCATGGTGGAGGCCTAGATATAGATATAACAAATAAGAAGGGAACACATGATCTTTATAAGTTAACAAGCAGAGGCATGAATACTAACATGGTAGAAGGACTGTACTAAAGTGCAACAAAATAGTTATGGCATTGATGTAATTATAACACCAGGAAGTAGGCATGGTATTTGTAAGTTAAGCAAGTAGAAGGCATAGGTAATACAACAACAATTGAGATAGAGAACAAAGACAGAACAGTAACGACAAGTCACATAAGAACCATAAGTACGACAATAACAGCTCAAGGTAAAGACATGGTATCTACAAGGAAAGGATATCACGACATAATGCATGTCCCTCGTCCTTACCTGCACGGAAACACCCTTCGTGCCATGAACTCGTGATAACATAAAATCATGACAATGTAAATGCAATGGCACAACATCACTCTTCATGTTATTACTCTCAAATGAAATGTCACGGCATCACCCTTCGTGCTCTTACACTCACATAACATTGCACGACATCACCCTTCGTGCTTTTACTCTCAAATAATATGGCACGACCTTACCCTTCGTGCTTTTACTCGCAAAAGATGTGGCATGGCATCACCCTTCGTGCTTTACACTCTCCCTCACATGATAACATATATATAATGGCATGACATCACCCTCCATGCTTTACACTCTTCCTTACCAATCATATGTATGTCTGTCATGACCCAAAATCCCTCCGAAGAAGTCGTGATGGCATCTAGTCTTTAAAACTAGGGGATGCGAGGTTAGAATTCATGGTTTAACATGTTATATGCCCTACATTTTATGTGCGTTAATGATAAAAATACACTTTTTATGTGCATAATAGAGTCTATTTCATGTGTAGGTGAATTGGAGATGGAAACCGAGCTAAATGGATGCAAATACATCGAAAATACGCTCAAGAGGCGAGGAGGAGTGCACCGGGCTATAGTCGGGGGCCAGAGCCCAAACGCCTGACCCTGCCCGGCGTTAGAGTCCAAACGCCAGCCTTAGCCTGGCGTTAGCCAGGCGTTAGAGCCCAAACGCCAGCCTAACGCCAGGCACCATGGTCCAAACGCCAGGCCCCTGTTTCGGTCAATTCCGAGTTTTGACGAGTTTAAGTGTTTCCCGGTTGGAATAGAAGTATCCTACACGTTTAGGGTTTGTCCTAAACATATAAATAAACCCCTAAAACACAAGTTAAAGAGGATCGAAAGACATACGAAGGATTAGAAGAGAGGAAATCATCAGAGTGAAGAAAAACATGTGGATTACTACTCAGCAAAGCAAAAATATTGATTTTTATCTCCTTAGTTCATTACTCTGTAATTCAATTATGCAAGTTATTTTGGATTTGATTCTTATGAACATGTTTAGCTAATTTATTAATCTAGGGTTTTGGTAGAACCCGTTGGTGGACTAACTTGTCGTGATATTAATATAGTTTGGTTGATTGTTCATCTCTATTTGTTCAATTACGTTCTTATTGTAGCTAATTGAATGGCCATCAATTAGCTGTGCCTAACTAGTGTGTATCTACTTGAGAGAGTGCATATTTAGGTAATTGTTTGAACAACACCACTCCCAGAGTATAGACGAAAGTCATAACCGAGGGTTTAGAGGTTGGATTGGAGATAACGATACCTCAGGTGCAATCTAAAGTGAACTGTAATGCGATCTAGCTAGCGTAACTTGAAAGAGTGCGTACAGTAAATTATCATAATTACTTGAGAGAGATTTATGGTAGATAGAGTGTTCATGATTGATAGANTAAAGACTTGATTGATACGTAAATTCCCTGTGGGATCGACTCTGGGCATAATACCCCAGATTATATTTGCAACGCCCGTTTAGTCTTTTATTATACATAGTTGAGCGTGATCAAATTTTGGCGCCGTTGCCAGGGACTTAACGGTATTATCAATTGAGTTGGAAGAAATACAAAATTCTGAAATATAGTCAATTGTCTTCCAATTTTCATTTTCACATTGAAAGTTTAACGTTTGCTAACGTGTTGTAGGTGCATGCCTAGAAACTCATCGA
>MDKI01196307.1:0-38386 GCA_005239505.1 Nicotiana paniculata
CTTAGTCGAGCCTTCGAAACACCAAAAACAATACGAAAACACCAAAATTACATCAAATTCAAATCTATGAGCTTTGAAAACTTCTAAATTTCGCCAATGATGCCGAAACCAACCAAAACACATCCGATTGACCTAAAAATTTTCACACATATCCAAAATGACATTAGAACCTGATCCAACTGTTCGAATTCCATTCCGATCCCTATAGCCTATTTTCCACTGCCGACCGGAAATCGCCAAAACCTAACCTTCGCCAATTCAAGCCTAATTCTACACCGAACATCAAAACTTCTTTCTGAACACACTCTTAAGCCCCAAATCACCTAGCAAAGCTATCCGAGCCATAAAATCTGCATTCCGAGGTCGTTTACTAATAAGTCAACTCTCAATTTGACTTTTCAACTATTAGGCTACTTTAAGAGGCTAAGTGCCTTTGTTCTCACCACGATCACTCCGAACCCAAACCATCCGACCCAACACAACATAAATAGGCTAAGAAATATATCATAAAGCAGAAATGGAGGAAATGGGGCTAATCTCACAAAACGACCGGCTGAGTCGTTACATCCTCCCCCTCTTAAACAAATGTTCGTCCTCGAACGGGTCTAGAAACATACCTAGAGTCTCGAATAAGTGAGGATATCTGTTACATCCCGTAATTTAATATTAGAATTAGTCGTATTAATCCATATGAGCTAGAAGGGATTAAGACCTTTCATGAGATTATAGATGATTTGTGACTATGTTATTGTAAGACTCCGTAAGTTTAACAATATTGATATCGTTAGATATTATGTTAATTTGGTATTTTCTCTTAAATGAATTATTTTAGTAAAAGTTTTATAAGTATAACTTTGGATAGTTACCATTATTACTATTTTCGAATATGATAAATTGTACACATAATATAAGAAAGTTTATGAGATTTTTTTAGTAGATCCCAAATTTTGCTTCACTCCTCCAACATCTAGGCTACATTAATCAAGAATGATTTTCATTAGATAATTAGCATTTCACATATAAAAAAAGAACACGAAAACAAAAAGGAACTATGTTTTTTCTGTTAATCAAGAAAAACTGATTCTTTATTATAAAGAAGGATGAATAATATTAATGCTTATATTGTTGCTTCTCTTAGCCAAGGTCCCATTTGGAGTATTAGGAATGTACCTAGCCCACTATATCAACAATTTTATTGGATTAGTAGCTACACATGTTATAGAAAAATATGGCAGTAAACTAATTACAAATTTTATTATTTTAATATAAATTATTTTTTTCACGAAAAGAAAGTTATCTTTTTACCATTTTAAAAATTAAGCGTACGAGAATTTTTAATTCTTATATGAGATTAGAAAAATTATAAATTGAAAAAAAAAAATATATTTTTTTATGGATGTTTTAGTAAAAATAATAGTGTATGTATTTATTTTATGTGGTACCATATGACCATGATAATAGGATATATAAAGTGTATTAAAAAAATAAGTAGAATTTTAAGTAATTTAAAACAATTCCTAATTATGTGGGTAATTGGTTAATCACCGAGTAACAGGACATTACCTAATAAACTAATAAATTGGATAAAGATTTAAAACCCCATCCCATCCCACCCCACGTGGCAGCAAGATATTAACCAAACAAATGACTCTTAGTCATTGTTGATTAGGTGGCTATCTAAAGTAAGTTTCCCTGCAAATTGTTTCCCTACTTTTCCTTGTATATAGAAGAACAAGTTATGAATCTAGCAACAGACACTGTACCTATATAGTTGATTCATAAGGATGCTGAAATGTTTGATTTATAATCTATTTATCATATCTTGATTGACAATAGGATGTCTTGGCCATCTGGTTTTCTTCATGTTTCTTGTCAGTTTGTTTCAAGTGATATTCACGCATAAATCAAACTTCAGGAGTTCACTAACTATTATTGCTTAGTTCTTGAGAAATAGTGGATCTCGTTCTGCATCATGTCTGAGTCCTCAAATAAACTGATCTACAGAGTTCTTCCTAGTGCAATAAACAAGTAACAAAGTTTGTCATTTATCAATAGAAAAAAACTTTTCTAGAAACGATGATGTTGAGGTTGTCCTTTGCGGCATAAGGGTTAGTGATTAGAACTATTTTTGTGGACAAACGTGTATCGGAATTTATGTCATGTTGAGTAGCAAACAAATTGGAGAAAAATAAGTGCCAATGATCGAAGCTTGTTCAATCTAGATGAGGATTTGAAACTGGTATATACTTGGCCACTTGGTTTCTATAAGAGGTGTTTCTGAAACACGTGATGGATAAGTTACTTGCTCAGGTATGTTAAGGCCATCCCTTCTTTCTTTTTGGCAAGATCCAAATTATACAGAAGAAACGAGTAAACGTACGGTTTCCATAAATTACTCTATTCATAGAATTACTAGAGGTGTGTATATTCTTGACTCCCCATGTGAATTATTATTATCTTCTGTTCATGGGTCCCAAAAAAATACGTATTTGATAATGTTTATCCGAAAGGCATATTAATTTTTATGGAATTTCGAAAAAATCTTATTAACGTATTTTTTTATGCATTTATACATGTACATTGACCCATGACCAGATGACGTTATATATGCGTATAAATATGTATATATAAGTATATGGGATATGGGAAAGGTTATGGCGTTATATACGCACCACCACCTGATCAGTTGGTATACATTGATGATTTGCCCATAGTGGCCAAGATGATATGATGGGATGCCCTCAGAGGCTTGATGATGTTATGTACATACAGACCTATGCATTACATTACATTTATATGCATATGCATGACATTACAAATATTTCATGATTTACAGAGCTATCCAGACTTACAGGTTGAGTCCTTTACTCCATATTTCTTCCATGTCCTTTATATACTGATTTACATGTCTTACATACTCAGTACATTATTCGTACTGACGTCCTTTTATTGGGGACGCTGCATTCATGCCTGCAGGTATAGATAATCAGTTTGACGAGCCCTCATAGTAGACGAGATTGGAATTCATTGAAGGATCGGTAAGACTCCACCTCATTCGGATGCAACCGAGTCTATAATTCATCATGTCAGAATTTTTCTATAGACTAATGGGTAGGCCGGTACCCTGTCCCACTTTATGTCAAGTAATCTTAGAGGCTTTGTAGACATAGGTTCAATTTGTACAGTATGTCAGAGGCCTTGACAGCCCATATATATTCATATTTTAAAATTCACTTATAGTTGTACATTATGAGTTGTGGTCATGTTGGCCCATGATAATTATAGAAGAAAAACAAATGAGTTACACAGTAGTTTGCTCGGGCCAGCACATCAATAGGTGCCAGCCACGCCTCCCCAGGTTTAGGGCGTGATAATATCTGTCCCGCATCTCCCGCTCGGCTTCCCAGGTGGCATCCTCCACCGGCTGTCCTCTCCACTGAACCTTCACTGAAGCTATATCCTTAGACTTCAGCTTTCTGACCTGACGACCCAAAATATCCACTGGCTCTACCTCATATGACATATCACCTTCGAGCTGAACCGTGCTAAAGTCCAAAACATGAGACGGGTCACCAATATACTTCCGGAGCATCAAAACATGGAACACCGGATAAATACTTGACAAGCTGGGAGGCAAGGAAAGTCTATAAGCCACCTCACCAATCCTCTAAAGCACCTCAAATGGCCCAATGAACCTGGGACTCAGCTTTCCCCTCTTCCCGAACCGCATAACACCCTTCATGGGTGACACCTTCAGCAACACCTTATCCTTAACCATGAAAGACACATTCCGGACCTTCTGGTCCACGTAGCTCTTCTGCCTAGACTGTGCCGTTCGAAGCCGTTCCTGAATCAACTTTGCCTTACCCAACGCATCTTGAACCAAGTCTGTAGCCAATAGCCTAGCCTCGCCCGACTCAAACCATTCAACTGGAGATTTGCACCTCCTACCATATAAAGCATCATACGGAGCCATCTGGATACTCGAATGATAACTATTATTATATGCAAACTCCGCGAGTGGCAGAAACTGGTCCTATGAACTCCCAAAATCAATGACGCATGCACACAACATATCCTCCAAAATCTGAATAGTACGCTCCGGCTGCCCGTCGGTCTGAGGATGAAACGCTATGCTCAACTCGACCTGCGTACCCAACTCTCTCTGTACAGCTCTCCATTACTGAGTACCTCTGTCAGATATGATAGAAACTGGAACCCCATGCAATCAGACAATCTCCTTGATATAAATATCAGCTAACTGCTCCGAAGAATAAGTAGTACCAATAGGAATGAAGTGCGCAGAATTGGTCAGCCGATCCACAATAACCCATATAGCATCAAACCTCCTCGAAGTCCGTGGGAGTCCAACTACGAAGTCCATGGTGATCCGCTCCCACTTGCACTCCGAAATATCAAATACCTGAAGTAGTCCACCTGGCCTCTGGTGCTCATACTTGACCTGCTGACAGTTGAGACACCGAGCCACAAACTCAACAATATCTCTCTTCATCTGCCTCCACCAATAGTGCGGTCTCAGATCCTGATACATCTTCACGGCACCCGGAGGGATGGAATACCGCGAACTATGGGCCTCAGCTAGAATCAAATCTCAAAGCCCATCCACATTAGGCACGCAAATCTGGCCCTGCATCCTCATGACCCCATCATCACCAATAACCACATCCTGGCATCACCGCGACTGACCCTGTCCTGAAGAACAAGAAAGTGTGGATCATCATACTGGCGTGTCAGAAGCTCAACAAAGTCACTCGAAAATATCATTTCCCACTTCCATTCTTTGACCAAATGCTTGATAGGTTGGCCAGTCGAGCTTTCTATTATTTCCTTGATGGATATTCCGGATAAAATCAAATTCTTATTGCTCCGGAGCACCAAGAGAAGACTACTTTCACTTGTCCCTATGGTACTTACGCATTCTCGCGGATGCCATTTGGGTTATGCAATGCACCGACGACTTTTCAACGGTGTATGATGGACATCTTCACCGACATGGTGGAGGATTTTCTTGAGGTATTCATGGATGAATTTTTTGTGGTAGGGAACTATTTTGATGATTGCTTGAACAACTTGGATAAGTTCTTGGAAAGAAATGAGGAAACAAACTTGGTTTTGAATTGGGAGAAATGTCACTTCATGGTCGACGAAGACATGGTCCTCGACCACAAAACTTCAAAGCATGGTATTGAGGTAAACAAGTCCAAAATAGAGGTGATCTCTAAACTCCCACCCCTACATCCGTGAAGGGAGTGAGGATCTTCTTGGGTCATGCTGGGTTCTATCGCCGATTCATCAAGGATTTTTCCAATGGTTAACCCCTTATGTAAAATTTTGGAGAAGGATGCCAAGTTCCATTTCAACGAAGATTGTATGAAGGCATTCGAATTGCTCAAGTTCAAATTGACTACTACTCCTATTATTACCGCATCAGATTGGAGCTTGCCTTTCGAGCTCATGTGTGATGCAAGTGAGGTGGCGGTTGGAGCAGTTTTGGGGCAACGTATCAACAAAATATTTCATCCGGTCTAGTATGCTAGTAATACCATGAATGATGCCCAAGTCAAATACATAGTGACCGAAAAAGAGCTCCTTGCTATTGTATTTTCTATAGAGAAGTTCCACTTGTACTTGATGGATATAAAGGTGATTGTCCACAACGATCATGCAGCGCTTCAGTATTTGATGAGCAAGAAAGATTCAAAGGCGAGGTTAATGCGGTGGGTGCTTCTTTTGCAAGAGTTTGATCTAGAGATTAAAGACCTAAGGGTAGTGAAAACCAAGTGGCAGACCACTTGTCTCGTTTGGAGGAGGAGGGGAAGCCACATGAAGTCCATGAGATAAATGATTCCTTCCCTGACGAGCAACTTCTAGCCATTTCAATGACCGGGATGCCATGGTTCGCCGACTTAGCCAATTATCTTGTGGGTGGTAATGTACCGAGTGAGTTCTCTTCAAATCAGAGGAAGAAGCTCAAACAGAATTGCCTTGACTATTATTGGGATGAGCCGTATCTCTTCCGGATTTATACCGATGGTGTGATTCGACGATGTGTACCGGAGGAAGAACAAGTGGAAATTCTTGAGGCTTGCCACTCTTCACCATATGGTGGTCACCATGGTGGAGCTAGAACGGTAACAGAAGTGTTGAGTTGTGGATTCTATTGGCCTACTATTTACAAGACACTAGCGATCTCGTCAAGCGTTGTGATGAATGTCAAAGGGGCGGTGGGATTTCAAAGAAAAATGAGATGCCCCGCACCACCATCTTGGAGATTGACATTTTTGATGTGTAGGAAATTGATTTCATGGGTCCGTTTGTGATCTCTTGTGGGAACACTTACATTTTGGTAGCTGTGGATTATGTGTCAAAGTGGATTGAAGCTGTGGCTTTACCCAACAATGAAGCTCGAAGTGTGGTGGAATTTTTGAAAAAGAACATCTTCACGAGATTTGGTACTCCAAGGGCCATTATTAGTGATGGGGATCGTACTTTTGAAACAAAGCTTTTGATACCTTATTCACAAAGTATGATGTCACTCAAAAAGTGTCGACTACCTATCACCCTCAAGCAAACGAGCAAGTGGAAGTCTCCAACCGGGAGATAAAGAGTATTTTGTCAAAGACACTGAATGCCAACCGAACAGATTGGTGAAAGAAATTTGATGATGCTATTTGGGCTATAGGACAGCTAACAAAACATCGATTGGTATGTATCCGTACCGGTTAGTGTTTGGGAAAGCTTGTCACCTTCCGGTGGAACTTGAGAACAAAGCTATGTGGGCATTGAAGAAGCTTAATCTTGAATGGGATGTCGCCGCCAACTTGAGGGTGGGAAAATTGAATGAGCTTGATTAATTCTGGTACCATGCATATTCAAGTTCGTCCTTATATAAGGACAAGATGAAGTACCTCCATGAAAAGTATATCCAGAACAAGGAGTTCAAAGAAGGTGATCTTGTGCTATTGTTCAATTCTCGGTTATGAATGTTTCCGGGAAAGTTGAAGTGTAAGTGGTCCATTTGAAGTTGTGCATGTGACACTCTTTGGTGCATTGGACTTGAAGAATAAAAATAATGAAGTGTTTAGAGTCAATGGTCACCGGGTGAAGCATTATCTTGGTAAAGTTGATGATGGTCACGTCGTGGCGTTAATTCATTTCAAGTGATTGATGGTAATCTGCGTCGTGCCGCGACGTTAAATCAGGCGCTTCTTGGGAGGCAACACATGTTTCTTTTCTTTTTTCATTTTCTTCCTTTTTAGATAGGTTTTGTATTGATCTAACTGGCTTTGAAGTGATTTTCAGGAATGGGTGTGCATTGCAGGTACTGTGCTAAAAAAATTGGCCAAGTGTTGAAAAAGTGTGGACCGCATATCTATTGTGCGGACCGTACAATTGTGAAATGCAACCATAGAGAGGAGTCTGCGGCTGCACAATTCTTTGTGCGGCCGCACAACTGGAGATCAAAAATGTGAAACTCTCTGAAGTTTGAGTTGTAGAGAAAAGGCTATTCTGCGGTCGCACACAAAATTGTGCGGACCACACAAATTTCTACGGCCGCACTGGCTTTTGTGAGGACCGCAGAACTTTATTAAGGACCAGGTAAAGAGTGCAGACCGCACTCAAAATTGTGCGCCCGCACTCAACTTGAATTTTGACTGACTTGGTGACCTATAAATAGGACCTCAGGTTCACTATTTACAACTTTACACACTCTGAGTTTTTGAGCCCTAAGCAAACACATTGCACAACAAATTAGTTCACAATCCTCACTCATTTCATCAGTTTTTATCCTCAGCTGCATCCTTCATCACTGAATGTTCAATTCATGTCTAGATTTTTCAATTTTTCTTAATTTTTGTTCTTCATTAGGATAGTTATCTGTAGGCCTAAAATGTCAAATGTTCTTCATATGTGCTTAAAATTGTGTGGGTAATGTCATGTATGCTTATTGAGGACTAGGTAGATCATTCATCATGTTTAATTTTCTATACCATGTCTAAATTGTGCAAAAAATTGCAAAACCTAAAGTCAGTGCCGTATGATTTCAAATTGTGCGGCCGCACACAAAATTGTGCGGTCCAGATTCTTAATTAGGGCAAAGTGTTAAACATGAAATGTGAAAACCGCACTCAAAATTGTGTGGTCCGCGAAAAGCTATGTGCGGCCGCACTTTGAAACATCAGAGATTGCTCACACTCGAGCGATAGTTCTTAATGAAGGATTTGGATAAGTACAATCTAAATGTCCTTTAGCAGTTCCGGAAGAGAAAGGGGTGGATGTGGTTCACCCAAAGTGTCATAGATGCAAATGAGCACTTGGTACGAGAGTTCTATGCCAATGTGGCTCACATAAAGAAGGGTACTAAATTAACAAAAGTGAGAAATTTGAAAGTTAGATTCGACCCAAGCACTCTGAACACTTATATGGGATTCGAGGAGGTAGAGGCCATCCAGTACTTGGAGAAGCTTGCTATTGGTGATGCAGCTCGACCTTGGTTAGCAGAGATTTTGGCTTCTCCAGGACCACCACCACCGTGGATCATGGCAGGGGTTCCTATCACACGGGGCACCCTAAAATTTGAAGCAAAATGGTGGCAAACTTTTGTGTGTCAGCTGTATTGACCCAAGCAGGAATGAGAACAATCTTCCAATCCCTCGAGCAGTCTTGTGGCATCTATTATGGCTGGGTACCTAATCAATGTGGGTGCCATCATGTCAGACAACATGACAGTGGTTGGCCGAAAAGGTGAAAGCTCCTACCCATATCCCAACACCCTCACAGAATATTTCAACGATGCAAAGGTGGAGCCGAGGATTTTTGATATAAAAGTGAGGGCCAAGAAGCCCTTATCATGGTACTCCCTGCAAGGTTTGGACAACCCAAAGTTCAAGGGTAAGGCAACCACGGTGGTGGTTACAGAGTCAGTTGCTGAGCCTTCTATAGCTCCTATGCCTTTTACATCAGCCGGTCCTTCCACCGAGACAGCTGACATGCCACCACCTGCATCTTCTAGACCATCAACATCAGTACCTGTGCGGGCCTCATCCACTTATCCACTCACTTCACTGCGAGTCTCCCAGACATTGGCGAGTCTCAACAACTGGATGTAGACAACCACTTCTAAGCTGTCTGACATATCTAGTGCTGTTGCAACACAGTCTTCTACCCCAGCAGTACCACAGGTCCCTCCGTCAGTGGAGGAAACATTGAAGAAGATTCTAGAGAACCATAAGATCATTATGGATACACTGGTGGCACATGGGGGATCCATTGAGGATTTGGGAAAATAGGTCAAAAAAATGAGGAAATTCAAGGCTTCGAAGAAATTAGTAGAGAGATTGAGAAAGGAGGTGACAAAGATTGCAGCACCGGGTGATTTACCATTTGACCTACTAATGGAGACAGATCCATCAGTACCAGCAGACCCATCAACATCATCAGCCGAGGCACCAGCTCGCCAGTTTGATAAGCCAAACCTTGCTGCCCACACTGCCGAGGAGATGCTTCAGATGTTCGCCAACCCCGTTGTTCCCCAGCCAGATGATGATGAGATCCAGTTGGAGGAGCTCGAGGTTGGTGATGCTGCCAGTCACCCTGCGACCACATAGGGAGTTTTCTTTACTATCTACCCTCCCTTATTTTGATTTTGCTAAGCATTGAGGACAATGCTTATTTTTATTCAGGGGGTGGTCTACTTTGGTTGGTTTGATTTGATGACATTTGATGACATTGGCCTGTAATAACTTTAATACTCCTTTTCTTTTATCTTTATTTTCTCTTTGGTTATGTGTATATTCCCCTCTCTCTTTTGATGTATATATTCTATTTCTCTCGGTTTATATATTCATTGACCTTATTTTCAGTAGTTTATTTCATACCTTATTTATTTTGTTTTCTTAATGGACTAGCTTCTTATTTACTTTAATAGATTCTATTTGATTTGGTAGCTTCTTTTTATGTTTAAGCGCGCAATAAGCCTTTGGTTTTCTTAATGCCACGGTTCTTTCTAAAGGTGAGTTTTGTGTGAACCGGGTGGCTCTTCCCAACGATGGATGGCGTGACAACCTTCTTAAGGTATTGAGTCCGTTTTTGATATTTATGTAAAACAATTAGTATGAATGAATAAATAAGGGTCAAACATGCTTCACTTGGCACCAACACACTTAACTACACGCTTATGGTTAAAAATAAGTTTTTGGAAAGAAATGGCTCTAGTTAGTGACCTTGTGACTCTTGTGTTGAATTAGGCAATCATCAAGTGGTTTAGTTGAACCATTAGCGATTTTCACTTTGGAATGCGGTTGTTTTGGGCCCTCGATTCTATTCTCTTTAACAATCCGGTTGTGTGAGAAGTGAGATATTGTGTTACAAGTCTAAGTACCCGTATGAATGGTCTAGTAACTTGCCTCGAATGTGTTTCTAGGCGAAATTATAAATTAGCTTGGCTTGAGAAGTGATTGTAGGCTCTCGTTGACCTGTTTTGAAACCTTCCATGGCCCACCAATGATATTATCCCTAGTCAACCCTTTTGAGCCTAAAGCCTTTTTCATTCGATGTTACAAGCCTTTACCCATTTTATAGTGACCCTCTCTTAGCACCCGAGCTTTACTTAGCACTCATGAGAAACAAATATCAAAAACATAAGTGGAAAAAGAACAGACCGCACAATATTGAGTGCGACCGTAGACAATGAAGGACCTCTGACAGAATTCGGGTGCAAAGTGCGGACCACACAATTATTGTGTGGCTGCAGAAGAGGAGGTTCATAGAGATGGTGTTTTGGGTCCATGAAGAAGTGCGGACCGCACTGTTATTATGCGGCCGCAGAGCTTAAGAGTGCGTCCGCTCTCATAAATGTGCGATCCGCAGAAGTCTCTCCTTTCCAGCTCAAGATCAAGAGTGCGGCCGCACTCAGAAATGTGCGGTCCGCAGAATCTAAAGAAGTGCGGTCACAAGCCAAAATTGTGCGGCCTCAGAAGTCCATCCTGTCAAATCAACTTCAAAGTGCGGACCGCACATAGAATTGTGCGGCCGCAGAACCTCCGCAGGGGAAGTTTTGTCTGATAATTTTAGCTGGGTATAAATAGATCTTTTTGTCAAATTTAGGTTATGTTTTGAAGAGCAAAAAGTAGATAGCCGTATTCCTTTACTGTTTTGGGTAAATTTGTAAGAGTTTATCATTTTAACATTAGATTTTCTTCCATATATCATCCATTGTGAGTTTAATCTTATTTTCTTCTTTAGTTTCTTCAATTTTCTGTATGGGTAGCTAATTTCTTAGCTAGGGTTGTAACCCAACCCTAGTGTGGGTGCATAATGGGTGTATAATTTAGGGCTTGTTTGTGATTGGTTAAATGATATTTACCCTAGTTCTTGCTTAAATTTTTGAATCAATGGTTGCAAACATTGATTCAAGCCTAATTGACCTAGTCTCTACTTGAGAAAGAGGGACTAGGTCTAGGAAAACTAGGTTAACAAGGAATTGGGGTGAACTCAAGAAATTGATAGCCCCAATTAAAGGGTCGAATCTAGATATAGTAAGATCCGACTTGAGAATTTATCACTTGTTTAGTGAATTACCCATTTGGACTTGAGAGAGCCAAATTGGGAAAACCACTCTAACTTCCGAGAGCTATCGAGTGGGTAATTACGTGTGATTCCTATATTACATCCCGATAAGTTAAACCTACCCTAAGGTTCTCAATCCGTTAGGTAACTACCTAGGTGGAAGTCACCACCCTAAACCTTTTATAAACTTGAAAAACAACAACACCAAAAATATTGTTCCTTAGCTTTTCATTTATAAGCAATAATATAAAAATTAGAAGTAGAAAGAAACAACCAAATATGTGGAAGTGCATTTTGGGCACTTCATACACTTAGTATAGATATATACTAATACAATATAAGCTCTCTGAGAATCGACCCCAACTTACGTTGGGTAATTATAATTGCATCGACCACTTCTGTATACGGTGAAACCGGGCAAAGCCGATTTTCGGGCTTCTTTAGCACTCCGAGTGAATTGGCCTCGGTTGTGTCGACACAGAGTCCAACTTTCAACCCCGAGACGCACCCCTCGAGGAAGTATTCCGATGAGTCAATATACCTTGGGACAGGGTAAGCATTGAAGAATGCTATGGGTAAGCGGGAAGTCCCAGAAAGTGTGAGGTTAAAGTTGACAAAGTACATAAAATAGTACGGTCCCGTACCGTGGCATCATATGGCTGTACCAGTCATATAGCCTTACATTAATTACACATGTACCATGTTGGGATTTCCCCTCATATATAAGAGGACCCTTGTCACTTTGTAAGATATATGATATTCAATATACAAAAACAAGAACATCCTCTCTCTAACAAGAACATTCTCTTCAATTGTCTCATTAAATTATTGCTTCTCATTTATTGTGTTCTTGAGCTATTCTCCATTGGTTGCTTATTATTGATCATAAATAGGACAACCTTAAGGCCTTCAATATTGTTATACTATCATCGACTGCCCTCAGCCAAGCTCCTCGAGCCCGACCTCGAGGCCGTCCCGACCACCCTCGAGACTGGCCTCTTTGGAGCTTGGTTTGCTTACCGTAGTTCTTTTTGCACTGATTTCATTTTTCCCGCTTCATACTTAGCATCTATTTCTTAAACAACCGGTATTAAAATAGATCACATATTTTTAGAACCACATAATCAAATATAATTGTAATTACCATTTTTAAGGTAAACAGTTTGGCGCCCACCATGGGGCTAAAAATAATAGTAATAATTTTAGTGCTGGTTTTCTAAAAACACAAGTCATTCTTCACACTTTTTCTTGTCCAAGAATCTTCAATTTCAGGTCAGAAAATGTCTAATTCAGTAAACGCACATGAAAACAACGATCCTGAGGAACACGGACTACAAGAACCCGTGCTCAAACGTGCCAAAGTTCCCACCGCCACGAAACAGCGAACTCAAAATTGTATACCTAAAAGAACTATCGTGTTCAGAGAGGAAGACATCGAAGCATTACCCCAACCACATAGCGATGCATTGGTAATTTCTTTCCTCTTTAAATAACTTTCAAATTAAGCGTGTGCTCGTGGATCCAGGTAGCTCGGCCAATATAATCAGATTTGGGGTAGTGGAGCAGCTCAAGTTGCTTGACCAAATCGTACCCGATTCTAATTCCCTCAGAGGGTTTAACATGGAGAGCGAAATGACGAAGGGGGAGATCGTCCTCCTAGTTGATGTGTCCGATACAGTTCGAGATACCAGGTTTCATGTCATCGAAGGGGACATGAGATACAACGCCCTGCTGGGAAGGCCATGGATACACAACATTAGGGCAATACCGTCGACTCTCCACTAGATGTTTAAATTCCCAACTGCAGATGGCATAAAAATAGTGTATGGGGAGAAAGACGCTGAAAAAGAAATGTTCTCACTGCACGATGTGGTGCCTAAGTCTATATATTCTACCTCCGAGGGGTCGGAATATAGGCTGGTCCCCGAAGACGACGAGGAAGACTTCCTCACTCCTCGAACTTTCGTTGCCCTCGAAGAGACGGACACAACAAGATCAACGGTCGAAGAGCTGGAACAAGCCGTTCTGGTAGAACACCTACCAGATCGAAAGGTATACCTAGGAATGGGACTAACCCCCGAACTCAGGAAAAAACTCATTCAGTTTATTATTAAAAACATTGATTGCTTTTCTTGGGCCCACTTAGATATGACAGGGATCTCCCCGAAAGTAACCACCCATTGACTGAGCGTCGACCCCAGGTTCAAACCTATAAAGCAAAAAAGGAGGCCTCAGTCCAAGGTAAAACATGCGTTCGTCAAAGACGAGGTAACAAAACTCCTCAAAATAGGGTCCATCAAGGAAGTAAAGTATCCTGAGTGGTTGGCTAATGTTGTAGTGGTCCCCAAGAAAGGGAATAAGTTAAGAATCTGCGTAGCTTATAAGGACTTAAATAAAGCATGCCCTAAGGACTCATTCCCACTTCCCAACATCGATCAATTGATTGATGCCACGGCCGGCCACGAGACTCTCACCTTTCTCGACGCCTACTCCGGGTATAATCAGATTCAGATGAACCCCGAGGATAGGGAGAAAACTTCGTTCATTACGAAATATGGCATGTAATACTACAATGTAATGCCCTTCGGACTAAAAAATGCAGGGGCCACATACCAACGCTTAGTTAATAAAATGTTGGAACATCAAATAGGCAGATCTATGGAAGTTTACATTGACGACATGCTAGTTAAGTCCCTGTGAGCAGAGGACCATTTGACTCATTTGCAAGAAACTTTTGACATCCTCAGAAGCTACAACATGAAGCTCAAACCCGAGAAATGCGCCTTAGGCGTAGGATCGGGAAAATTTTTAGGCTTCATGGTATCAAACATGGGGATTGAAATCAACCCCGACAAAATCAAGGCCATCGAATAAATTATAGTGGTGAACAACGTAAAGGCAATGCAGCGGTTGACCGGGCGGATAGTAGTGTTATGCCAATTTATCTCGAGATCATGAGATAGGATCCATCACTTCTTCTCCCTGCTTAAAAAGAAAAACAACTTTGAATGGACCTCAGAGTGCCAACACGCCTTGGAAGGTTTAAAACGGTATCTCTCGAGCGTACATTTGCTCCACACACTGAAGAAGGACGAAACGTTGACGTATTTGGCAGTGTCCGAAATAGCGGTAAGTGGCGTTTTGGTTCGAGATGAGCAAGGTACGTAATTCCCTATCTACTATGTGAGTCGAACCCTAGGAGATTCTTAAACCAGGTATCCACACTTAGAAAAATTAGCTCTTGCATTAATAATTACGTCTCGAAAATTGAAACCTTATTTTCAAAGCCACCATATATGTGTTTTAACAACATACCCTCTTCGGAATATATTGCATAAACTGAATTATTGGACCGGATCGCCAAATGGGCCATCGAAATCGGGGGGTACGATATTAACGGCTATCAAGTCCCAAATTCTATCCGACTTCGTGGTCAATTTTGCACCCGCCCTCGTGCCCGAGGTAGAAAAAGAGCTTCTACTAAAAATGGCCGCATCATCGGGGGTGTGGACTTTATTCACCGACGGTGCCTCAAATATAAGGGGATCTGGGCTCGGCATAGTTCTGAAGCCACTTGCAGGTGGCGTGATTAGACAATCTATAAAAACTGCAAAGCTGACTAACAACGAAGCCGAATATGAGGCTATGATTGCAGGTCTCGAGCTAGCCAAAGGCCTGGGAGCGAAAGCCGTCGAAGCAAAATGTTATTCCCTTCTAGTAGTAAACCAGGCAAATGAGAGTTTCGAGGTATGAGAGGATAGGATGCAACGGTACCTAGACAAACTTCAAACCACTTTGCGTCGTTTCAAAGAGTGGACTCTGGTCCATGTGGCTCGAGAGCAGAATAGTGAAGCCGATGCACTCGCAAACCTAGGGTCCTCCGTCGAGGAAGATGACGTACTCCCCGAGGCTGTTGTCAGATATCCAAACAGTGATCAAAGAAGGCCATTCCGAAATCAATTCCACCATCCTGACATGGGATTGGAGAATCAAATACATCGATTATCTGGTAAGTGGAAAACTGCCCGCAGATCCAAAATAATCAAGATCCCTTCGGACCAGAGCAATGCGATTTTCACTCGAGGAAAGTGGAGCTCAATACAAAAGAACCTTCGATGGTCCCCTGGCAGTATGCTTGGGACCAGGGGACACTAATTAGATGCTCCGAGAAATCCACGAGGGCACCTGCGGAAATCATTCTGGTGCAGATTCTTTAATTCAAAAGGTGATCAGAGTAGGTTACTACTGGGACAACATGGAAAGAGACATCAAAGAATTTGTCTGAAAATGCGACAAGTGTCAGAGATTCACGCCCATGATCCAACAACCTAGTGAACAACTACATTCGGTCTTGTCGCCATGGCCATTCATGAAATGGGGAATTGACATAGTCGGCCCCCTACTGATGGCACTAGGTAAAGCTAGATTTATTCTTTTTATGACTGACTATTTCTCAAAATGGGTGGAAACACATGCCTATGAAAAGATAAGAGAAAAATAAGTCATCGACTTCATATGGGATAACATCATATGCCGATTTAGGATCCCCTCCGAGATAGCGTGTGATAACGGGAAGCAGTTCATCGGAAGCAAAATAACAAATTTTCTCGAGGATCACAAAATCAAAAGAATACTATCGACGCCCTACCACCCGTGTGCAAACGGCCAAGCCGAATCCACAAACAAGATCATCATTCGGAACTTGAAAAAGAAGCTAGAAAATGCGATGGGAAAATGGATAGAAATGATGCCCGAAGTACTATGGGCATACCGGACTACTTCTAAATCAAGCACCGGAGAGACGCCGTTCTCTTTTGTATATGAGTCCGAGGCTTTAATACTGGTCGAGGTCGGGGAGCCGAGTGACATATTCCGACATGCCACCGAAGACTCGAACAATGAGGCCACGACCACGACCCTCGAACTATTAGACGAGAAGCGACAAGCTTCACTGGTCTGGTGGCCGCGCAAAAGTAAAGAATCGAAAGATACTACAACCGAAGAGAAAACCTCCGATATTTCAAAATCGGGGACTTAGTACTAAGGAAAGTCACCCAAAGCACTCAAAACCCTAACAAAGGGAAGCTAGGCCCGAGATGGGAAGGACCGTACCGCATCCTCAAAATAATCGGCAAAGGATCCTACAAGTTAGGCACCATGGAAGGCGAGCAACTGCCAAACCATTGGAACATATCAATGCTCAAGCACTATTATTGCTAAGGTACGATCCTCCCCATCTTTCCTTCAAAATTTTTCACTAACCAAATGTGTAGGTATGCGAGTAAAAGGAATCAAAACATCCCCCATCTCGAAGGCCTTAGGTTTTAAAGCATGCGCTGCGCTCTTTTTTCCTCGCGTCGGATTTTATCCCAAAATGGGTTTTGCCGGCGAGGTTTTAACGAGGAAACATACATATTCTACCTAAGGAGAACTCACCAAGTATCCAAGGCTTCTCTCCAATCAACCTCGAATACTGAGGGGCATCCCCCCAGGAGATCACCGAAATATGCCAAAGAGGGTCTTGACAGGAGAATGATGTATCAGACCAAACGGTCGAATGAACCGTGTCCGTGTAGAATAATCGAACCCTCGACGGAAAAAACATGTATAATTGTACCAAGTAATCAGATAAGTACCTTCTATCATCGAGACATTTTGCACATCAAAGGAGTCCGCCATTTTTACAAAATACAGCCCTAGGGCCAAAAATTTAGCAAGCGCCTCAGAGCCCGTGTCGACAGCCGCTCCACTGAGTTACTAAAACTCGAATCCGTAAGACCTCAGGGCAGTTAACTACGAGCTCATAAGTCCTCCTCGAGGAAACACCAATTCCGACTCAGGGACTGTCCCTGACAGTCGGTTAATCAAGTTATAAAACCCGGAATCGTAAGACCTTAGGGCAGGAAAATTCTAACTCATAAGCCCTCCTCGAGGCAACATATAAATTTGTAAGACCTTAAAACAAGCACAAACCCCATATCAAAGTCAAGGCTATATATCGAACTTGTAAGACCCAAAAGGCATACCCTCGATATAGACTCCATGACTATCTCACTCGGGGACTAAAAGGCTACGGAAAAACAAAAATGAGCACCGTCATAAGGCTCCGGCCAAACTAACGCAACTCGGAGACGTCCGACTGTTGCCATAATGTCACATGACTTCACTTACTTCAAAAAAACTTCGAAAAGAACCAGTTAAAGGTTGTGCCAACCTAAAGCGTAAGAGCCCAAGTCGCCAGCTAGTCGTAGCGACCTTACGCGTAAGAGCTCGAGTCGCCAGCTACGGGTCATACCGACACAAAGCTCCCCAAGGCCAATCTGAAAACCTGAGGTCGTTGAGCTCGAGTCGAAAATCGACTCGGAGACTAAGCCCGATACGATTAACTAAAAGCGCCTCAAGGCATAAAAAGCTTAAGAGCCCGAGTCGTCCACTACATTAAAAATCATATCGACCTTACGGTTGAGAGCCCGAGTCGCCAGCTACGAGTCATACCGACACAAAGTGCCCTAGGGCCAATCTGAAAACCTAAGGGCCATTGAGCTCTAGTTGAAACCCGACTTGGAGACTAAGCCCGATACGGTTAACTAAAAGCGCCTCAGGGCCAAAAAAGCGTAAGAGCCTGAGTCGCCCGCTACATTAAAAGTTATATCGACCTTACGCGTAAGAGCTCGAGTCGCCAGCTACGGGTCATACCGACACAAAGCGCCTCAGGGCCAATTTAAAAACCTAAGGGCTGTTGAGCTCGAGTCAAAACTCGACTCGGAGACTAAGCCCGATACGGTTAGCTAAAGCGCCTCAAGGCCAAAAGAAGTGTAAGAGCCCGAGTCGCCCACCACATTAAAGGTTGTGCCAACCAAACGCGTAAGAGCCCAAGTCGCCAGCTTAAAAAATCCCTAGGGCCAAATTATAACCCCAAGGGTTCTCATTTCTAAGTCCTATTAATCGGACTAATCACCGGCAGACATCAAAGCCTACTTCAGGATGCCAGAGAAGAAACAAGGAATAGTGAAAAGCCTTTTTTATATGATAAAAGTTCACGAAACGTATTTATGAAGCCCGAAATCAGAGCCCTTACACAGGAAGAAAGAATAAACAAAAACCTAATCTATAGCTAGGGCGTGCCTTCAATGGCTTCTTCAGAGATTATACTTTCAGCGGCTTGGCCCTTGGTCCCCGGGTCTTCGACGGCCTCTACCCCCTCGGGGACTTCACCCTCGTCCTCATCATCTTCCGAGCCACTGCTCGAATCATCTTCGGAAGCAAGCAGCGCCTTTGACTCCTTTTATAGGATCTTCACCTGCTTGATCTCGACCAACAAATCAAGACCCCCTGCATGTATGTCCTCGAGAGCTTGTCGCCGAGACTTTAATCGGGCATGCTCCAGAGCTCGGGCAAGCTTGAGCTCGGACTCCTCGACTGCCTTCCTGGCCTAGGCATTTGCAGCAGCAACATTAGCCTTATACAAATCTATGAGCGCACCAGCTTCAGACTTAACCGAAGAAAGCGCGGTGACCGATTCAGCATAAAGGCCTTTATATTTGCCACTTTCATCCCTCATCTCCTGAAGGCAATCCTCAAGCAAGGATAACTTGCCTTCTCAGAAGTTATCTCACTCACTCGCTCCTTAAACCCAAGGATCTCGGCGTCCCTGGCTCCGAATCCTTCCCGCATCTGGGCATCTTTCCCCATAAGCTGCAAAAATCGGCCCGATAAGTTTCGAGTACAAATAGCAGGCGAGAATAGAAAGGAAACATATAGAAAGCTATGTTACCTTCTCATCAAGATCACTCAGCTTTCGAAGTACCATTTTTAAAGGGCTCGGAGGACCAGCTCCTCTTCCTTTTTTTGGGTAAGAAGAGCCCTGAGCTCGCCCGCCTCTGATAAGAATCTCCTGCGCTCCCCTTCATGATGAGTCAACTCAGATTGAAACTTGGACAGGGACTGGTAGTAAAGCACTTTCGCCTGAAAGTACGAAGGAAGTAGGGTCAATGAAATGCTAATCAAGGTTCAAAACAATCAGCGAAGGAAGTACCTGTTTGCAAATCCTTTCAACCTCCTCGAAAATAGGCATGGAATTAAGATTGGAACTCTTCTCGGTCATGGAGAAGAGACCCTCAACTATGTTCTTCCCTACGAGAGGCGCCTCCACATCGGAAGATCCTATGCCGGGGCGCCTTGTGCCTCCCTCGGAGAAAATGTCAAAACCGGCGGAGAATATCCTACATCAATAACCCTGAATAGATCAATCGGGGATTTCTGCTTGCATCCGAGCTCCCGCAGCTCATCCGCTGAATGTCTCTCAGTTCGAGAAGTATCTCTGGCAGCAATCGACTCGGGGACATCACCTGGCCTACCCTCGAAGGCCCCTCTGAACCCAGGAAGGATAACATCATCAACCTACGAGTTAGAAGCCCTCGACTCTTCGATGATCAAATCAGCAGAGGCAGGAGTGGTTACATTTCCACCTCCCTCGGGTAGCATCGGGGAATCATCTTTCTTGTTTGAAGTGAAAAAACCAGGTTTTAACTTCTGCACTGAAGCCTTCGATGGTCCCAGAGGTTTGGTCGACGAATCTCTTTTCCTCTTTTTATCCTTATTCAGTTCTCGGATATCTGCTCCCCCGGGCGATGCTTCCCTTATCAAAGAGGCCTCTCCTAGGCCTGCATAAACACAAAACAAAGCAGGTCAGAGTGTACTCAGAAGGCATTCTCTTTTAAAAGGAACTCATGTATCACGAGAGAATAAGCCTCACCATGGTCTCTAGCTTCCCATAGGCCCCTGGCTAGATCGCGCCACACACGCTCAGCATACGAGCATGCCGAGTCAAGCCGGCGAACCCAGCTTGGGAGGTCCTTAAGCGCGTCAGGATACCACGCAACAACTGCATCATCGAAGGGAATTAGTTTAAGGGAAAGTTGACACGGAAGAAGGATAAAAGTATTAACTTACGATTCATACTCCATACCTCAGGGAACGACATCCTTTCAGACGAGATCAAATCTGAAGTCCTAACCCGAACAAAATGGCTTGGCCACCCTCTGTCCTTGCCGTCTTCTCTACAAGCAAAGAAATCCTTCGAGGCCCGGCGATGAAGTTTTATCATACCACCCCAGTAGAAACGGGGACTGTACAATCTAATCAAATACTCAAGGGTGAAAGGCATCTCCCCGACTATATTGGCAAAATGCCTGATCATGTAAACAATACGCTAGAATGATGGGTCAATCTGGCCGAGCATCACTTGATATCGCTCATAGAAATTTAGAATTACGGGGTCGATCAACGGCGAAGATGGCCCTACCAGGCCTAGGGTGAACGAATAAGTATATACACTGAGGAAACTGACTTTTCGGACGGTTATATTTTCCTCCCGAGAAGGAATCTCCACTTGAACCGCATCTCCCCAGCGGTAGTCGGTTTTCACATCCGAGGCATTTGTTATCAAGATAACATACCGAGTTACGGGCTCACCTCGCCCTGGCTTCGACGAAGGTTTGTCGACCTTGAAATCAATAGTTGTCTCGTAGGAAGTAGGGATGCATTCCTCGAGATTTTGGGGTACCATTACCTTACCCTTAGAAGAATGTAAAGATGAAGAGGCTTTATCTTCTCGTGGAATAACTATGGAGGCCTCTGCCATTTCTGGTAAAAGATTTCGAAGGAAACTAGGAAGAGTTGGTCAGAACGGGGATGCAGAAAAGAAGCAATGAGGGCTCTCTTTGTAAAGATAGAAGAAGTAATGAAGAATGATAGATAAGAGGGGGAGTATTTATAGGGCCCAACCACGCACGTTGGTAAAGGCCAAAGAGCATCCAACCACCACAATAAATTCGAATCTTTTTCAAAAACTGTGTGAATGTAAAGAATTTCCTCCTATGGCATCAACCGCCAACATGGCATGTTTAACGGAGCACTAAAGGCGTGGAAAGTTTGGCTAATTCAAATCGTTTCCTATATTTTCACTCCAAAAAACGTGGGGACTATCTGTATATGGTGAAACCGAGCAAAGCCGGTTTTTGGGCTCCTTTAGCACTCTGAGTGAATTGGCCTCGATTGTGTCGACACAGAGCCCGAATTTCAACCCAGAGACGCACCCCTCAAGGAAGTATTCCGAGGAGTCAATATACCTCGGGGCAGGGCAAGCATCAAAAAACACTATGGGAAAGCAGGAAGTCCTAGAAAATGCGTGGTTAAAGTTGACAAAGTACATAAAATAGTACGGGCCCGTACCGTGGCATCATATGGCTGTACCAGTCATATCTCCTTACATTAATTACACATGTACCATGTTGGGATTCCCCCTCATATATAAGGAGGACCCTTGTCACTTTGTAAGACATATGATATTCAATATACAAAAACAAGAACATCCTCTGCTCTCTAACAAGAACATTCTCTTCAATTGTCTCATTAAATTATAGCTTCTCATTATTGTGTTCTTGAGCTATTCTCCATTTATTGCTTATTATTGATCATAAATAGGCCAATATTAAGGCCTTCAATATTTTTATACTATCATCGACTGCCCTTAACCAAGATCCTCGAGCCCGACCTCGAGGCCTTCCCGACCACCCTCGAGACTGGCCTCTTTGGAGTCTAGTTTGCTTAACTTAGTTATTTTTGCACTGATTTCATTTTTCTCGCTTCATACTCAGCATCTATTGCTTAAAAAACCGGTATTAAAATAGACCACATATTTTTAGAACCACATAATCAAATATAATTTTAATTACCATTTTCAAGACAACTTCACAATCCCAATTAGTGGTGTGAATTTGGGCGACATCAGACATCTGTTTCGTTATGTTTTATGTTGTCAGTTTTATTTTACTTTCATGCACATGTTTTTTGACTAGTCAGTGTCTTGACTTGAACATTGTCACTAATCCATCGAAGTTAGTCTTGATATTTACTAGATACCGACTATGACGTACTCATATATTTCTTCTGCACATTCTTTATGCAGACCCACGCACCTCAAAGCGTGCTGGTCATTAAGGAGTTGGGCCAAGGCTGTTGGAGACATCAAGGTATACCTGTTGTACTGCTTGTAGGACTCAGATTCACCCTCTTTATTTCTTTTCTACTGTTTATTTTTTCCTAACAATGATTTACATTTGAGACTTATTATGCATTCCTTGTAGAGCTCATGACTCAGTAGTACTGAGTTTTGGGATTTATGATTGTTGTATTCCCATTTAGGCTATGTTATGGAGTTTTTCAGCTTTTATTTAATATTTAAGTTGTTATATTCTATTTAATCTCGTTTTGTGACAAGCTTAACTAGCCTTAGGAACTAGGTGCTAGCACGACCCTTATCATGAGATTTTGGATCGTGATAGTAAGATAGTAACAATGGATTGTTTTGAAATTCTTTGCGAAGATAGAAAAAATTGAAAGCATTAATTCTTCAAATAAGCACATCAAAGAATTTTTATTACAACTTATACGTGACTTTCATCATGAACCAAAATCTCACCGAAGGCCATGATGGCACCTAACTTCCAAGACTAAGCAAGCCAATCTTACTAACATCATTCAATCAACAAGACAAGATATAATAAGTCTGAATTATCATAAAAAGTGGATTAAGTGATCATCATAATCCAAAATAGTAATACATAAAACTAACTCCCAAAACCAGGTTGTGCAAAATCATAAGCTTCAAATCGAATACATAAAGATGCCTCAAAAGTACAATAATGTCTGAACATAAAAGCAACAATATCAAAGTAAAGGAAAAGGGCTCCAACGGTCTACATCATCACACTACCTTGAATCCTCTCGATCAGCAAATGAACTCACTCCCTAGGTCCACTGCTGCTAATACTCGGTTTTGTACAAAAATATGCAAAAATATAGTATGAGTACGAAATAATAAATACTCAGTAAGTATCAAGACTAACCTTGGTGAAGTAGTGACGAGGTTCAGTTTATGTGATACTCTCTAATAAAAGAACTTGTGCAATTTATATAATATATTGCAACAAGAATATTATTGATTGCAATATGATTAACTCAACAAAATAGGAGTTCAACTCAACACAGGTAAATCAATCTTGACAATCAAATCATCAGTCAATAACACATACGTAGAATAGCATGTTAAAATTCACATAAAAACATGTAAAAATACACAACAAGGCATAAAGGATTCACTTGCATGGACAATCTTCCACCCTTACACTCAACACCCATTATTCGCCTCCACATCAGAATAAACAACATCAGTCAAGGTACCTGATGAGTGGTGATTTTACCACTCATTCTAGTCTCTTTTATTTAGATTTTGCATTCTTTAATTATAATATGAGGTCGTTTATGGTGTGTATTGTTAGATTTTCAGGGAAATGATACCATGAAGTGATTTGAATTCAATAGAAGCGGAATTGAGCAAAAAAGAGTGGAAAAAATGCAAAACTCCTCAGTGATTTCGCATCTGCAGACAACTGGTTACTTTTGCAACCTCGCATCTGTGAGGAAATGGCCACATTTGTGGAAGAAGACCTGGAAGATAAGAATCGCATCTATGATCTGATCAACGCATCCTTGGAAGCACATCTGCGCTTGAAGTCCGCATCTGCGATCGCGCACTCTACGCGCGTACGTCCGCTTCTGCGGAACCAGTGCTTCTCCTCAAGTGCCGCTTCTGCGTTAGGCTACCTACACCTATGGAGCCTCACCTGCGAGGATCCTTCCGTAGTGGGCGGTCAACGGGCTTCATACCTGGGCAGACTTGGAAATTCACATCTCCTCGATTCCAAACCCACAAATACACGATCTAGCTCATCTTAGGGAGATCTTTGGCTTATTTTCAGTCCTTAGACTAGAGAGAACAAGTTTTAGAGGCTAGGGTTCTTGCACATGCACTTGGTTCTTAAAGATTGAAGCTTGTGGTTGAGAATTTCTTACTCATTTATACTCATTTCTTCATTTCCTTGCTTTGTATTGAATATTTTAGTTGTGTAGTATTTTTTCCAACACTTGAATCTTGTTTATGAAAATATTCATAATTAAAGCGTGGATTAAATATTTTGTTGTGCTTATGTATTGAAAGATTTTTAGTAATAATGAAGCGAGTTATTGTTTCTTTAATTATTCTTGTTCTTTAATATTTCCAAAGGGATTAGCTAACCATATGACTCGCGCATTAACTTCGAATTAATTTTGGGAAAGATTATTTGGGGTTGGGAAAGATTAATTGACAAGAACTTTAGGCTTTAACCCTCATTTTATAGATTCTACCTAGGGATAGGATTTAACTACTTGTAGCCATATCCGGGTGTGCTTAATCTCTTAATTTTTTTAGGGATAACTCAATTAGGAAGTCTTGTTAGTCTTCGGAAGAAGCTAGTATAGAATTGTTGCTCGTGGCTAATTAACATAAACTCGTTCATATTTGTAAAATCGTGAAATATATTGGATCGTTACTTGAGTGTAAATCCCGATGCACCCATGCTTGTAGCCATTAATCATTTTACTTTCTTTCTAGGTTAGTTTACATTTTCGGAATAAGTTAGAAATATTTTCTCAACAACCATTCTAAGTGTTTGGCATTACATAATAAGTGATAATTCTCTTACATTCCTAATCGCCTACATATTATTCTCTGTGGGATTCGAACCCGACTCATAGTTAGGTAAATTATATTGCATGCGACCGTGTCCATTTACTTTTTAGTAGTGGATTTGAACGTCATCAGTACCACACCGTATGCACGCCATCAAGAGAGAAACATGAGAAGGCGACCCAAGGGAAATGAATCCATATCCATACATTAAACGGCAAAAACCTCGTACCATAATAATAAGCGCTCGAAGACCTTGTGCCCCAACAATAACCGCTCGAAAAAGACTACTGCCACAATAATAACAATTGCATCACAACTGCATGGTAAAGGCCCTGTGCCATAAAAACAACAATAACATCATGATCGTATGGAAAAGACCTCGTGCCACAAAATAATCACATCACAATATCCGCAAGGAAGAGGCCTCGTTCCAACACCAAACCAATCCGCTCAACATGTCCATATGTTATAAAATCTAACAACCCAAGATAACAATTTATCATCAAAGAGACATATGCTCATAAGTCATCAACAAGGAGTAAAATGACAAAATAATAATAAGGTGCATGTGTGCTCAAGGTGTATAACATGACTGCGGCTAAATCAATATAAAAATGATCCACAAATTCCCATCTTGGCTAATTAGGAGATAATAATCCTAAAATATGACCTCAAGCATGAAAGGATAAGGTCACGTAGTCATACAAAGGATTTCGCATGTATCATAGAGAGCGCACAATCAAATTAATGTATAATAAAAGCCTAGAGCCTAATCTAGTCATTTTTCATATATAGCACCTGCATATATGCTCGTCACCTCGCATATACATTGCGTTACACATATTATACTTAGACAAATAAGGTCCAATACTAAGGGTTATTCCCTCACACAATATTAAGCAAGATACTTACCTTAGCAAGCCAAATCAACCCTCTAAAATTGACCTTCACTTAGAAATCACCTCCAACCGGCTTGAATCTAGCCAAAAACAACTAAATAACGTCAAACAATATAATTAAACTTCAATCTTTATTCAATTCCTAAAAAGTCAATAAAAGTCAACCACGAGCCCGCACGGTCAAAACCTGAGTCAAAGGGTAGATCCCGATTATCCATAATCCTACCAGTCCAAATATGTGATTAGATCCCAAAATCAAGTCCAAATCATAGCTCAAACCCCCAATTTTTTATTTTCTTAAGTTGTAGGAAAAATCCCCAATTTTTCCTCAAATTTCCATATTTTGGGTGTTAATAATCTATGTAGCTTCTTGAAATTATACTGGAAATATGTAGAAATCACTTACCCCAAAGTCTTTTGTGGAAATCTCCAAGTCAAAATTGTCTCTCCCAAGTGTAGGGTTCAAACTATGAGATAATGATCCTAAATCCCGAAATGCCTCAATAAAACTACTTGCAAGAGTCACATTTGCGATTAGGGGTTCGCAAATGCGAGCCTCGCAAGTATGAGAAAAAAGGCTCACAAATGCAAACTGAGCCTTGAGCAGCATACCTCGCAAATGTGACTAGGAACCCTGCAAATGCGATCAATCATCACAAATGCAAAATCTCCTTTGCAAAAGTGGATGTTGCAATTGCAACAACAATGTGAAGTTGCCTTTCATAGCTACATATTGCAAATGAAATCCAAAGTCACAAATGCAAACCTCACAAATGCAATGTCTGCAGTACTAGCAATCTCCCAACATTCCAAAATCAATTCGAAACTCACCCGAGCCCATCGGGCCCCCCTCCGAACAACCACACAATTATATACTCGCTCGTAAGCTCAAAACATCAAAATAACATCTGCAACCATGAATCAAGCACCAAAACACGTGTAGCATGCCTTTAAGGAACTTCAAAGGTTCACTACTAAGCGTCTTATTTATGCCTAACCAACCCAATAACATAAAAGTCAATTCCCTATCAAACTTGTGAACTTTACAAACCTTCCAATTGCAAACTTTCTGCAAATATATCCAAAACATCAGAGGAACCTCCAATCCAAATTAGAACATATGCCTAAATTTAAAATTACCATGAGAACCTATTGGAACCATCAAATCACAAATCTAAGGTTAATTACACAAAATTCAAATTTTGGTCAACTCTTACAACTTAAGCTTCTAAAAATATATTTAATTGTTCCAATTCACTCTAAAACCTTCCCATAACCAAACCAACTATCCCCGCAAGACACAAAATAACAATCAAGCATACGGGAAACATCAAATAGGGAAATGCAACTCAAATGTACAAAACTACAGGCTGGATCGTTATAGTGACCTAGTGCAAAAATTTAGATGTATGTGTATTACATATCATTTTATTGACAGATTGGAAGTCGCAAAAGAAAATATTAAATTTTTGCCTGCTCTTTTGTCATAAAGGTGATGATATGACTGATGTAATTACTAAATAGTTTCCTGCTTAGGGTTTAGAGAATGTATTTACTATTACACTTAATTATGCTAGTTCAAATGATAGCACACTGAAAAATTTATCTAAGAAGGTATTTTAAAAGGCATTTTTTGTGTGAGCCTTGGGCCGAGTGACAAGCTTGAAACACATACAAAAAATATGCTTGCTAGTCGAATATAGTAATTTAAAATATCGTATCCACAAGGATTGGAGTTAAACATTTATTATCGTAGTTTGTAGCTAAATTGATATCCAAGACGATCAACAATGGAGATTTATGTGATTTAAACTAAAATTTAGCTAAGAGTCTAAACTATCAACTAATGACGATCGATGAAAGTAATGAGCGAAGGAAGATATCAATTAGGAGAAAATAGGGCTGATAGGATAGGTGCAAGATAAATGTTTGGGATTTAACTCTAGATAATTCACTTCTAATGTTCAAGTGAGTCTCTCTAATTCACTTGGTTATTAGTTCAATTGATTAGCAGAATCTCCTCTCTCGATTAAGTCTCAACCTCACAAGGTGAACCAATTTTAAGCACGTGAAGATATGCAAGAATTCGTAGTGGATTGGTCTTTAGGAGAACCTCTCTCGATTATCCTCCTAACTAAGTTTAATAACCAATTCAACTAGACTCTTCTGATTACTAGAAGAATTAATGACTTAAACCAACAAAATACAATGCAACAATATCACAAGTTATGCCTCTCTCGATTACATTAACAAGTGAATATAAATGCAACCGTTAAAACATCCAAAATGATTCGACACATAAAACTAAAGTTAATTATCCACAAACAAGTATCAATACACCAAATCCATCAAACCCTAAAGAGAACTACTTCATAGATATGGAGCAATTCATCATAACAATGTTTAAGTTAAAGGAAAACATAAAATAATCCAAACCCATGTCTTGAGTGAAGATTGAATGATGAAATCCTTGAGCTTTTGCTTCTCCACCTCCTCCTTGGCTTACTTAGTTCTAAAATGTGTCAAATGTCACAAAAATACCGTTTTCCCATGTATTTATACTAAGTAGGGTCGGGTCCAGACGAAAACATCTTTTCCTACGAAAATTCAAAAAATACTCTGTAAAAATTGCTCAGGCGCACTGCATGGGGCGATGCGCCATGTAGGGCATTAGTGGGGGAATCCAGAGAGTAGGTTCTGACAAGCTTCAAGCAAAATGTCCTACCGCGGCGCCCCACGTGCCGCACCATGGACCGCGGTTGTCCGACTTTCTTTGAGTACAAAGTTTTCTTGCTTTTTGGCTATCCCGACGTGGTGCTCGACCTCGGAACACGATCCCGGCTTAATCCCTTAGGATTTTACTCAGACTTCAAAGCTCCAAATCAATAAAATTCATTTCGTAACATATTCATAGCTCGGAATCCTCCTACAAGGCATAAAAACACAATTAGTGCATAAGATTATTGATTAAAGCACAAACTCTATTAAAGTGCAGTAAATACAAGTGTAACAAGTGACTAATAACATGACATTATAGCCTACCATCAACAACCCACACATAAACCATTGCTCGTCCTAGAACAATCAAACCACACTTTATATAGACACACCTTACTTAGAAACTCTCGTAACTCATTACACCAAGAATATATAAAATAGACACAATAGTGTAACATCCTCGCCTCAATATTTCACTCACAAGCGCCACACATTATTCAAAACCCGCTCATTTACTCTGTCATAGAGGTCAACGACATTACCTTTCCTTCATGAATCAAGTTCCCTCACACAATAGAGAGTAGTTCCACACACGATCACATTTATGAACAATTAGGAACTCAAGATAGAAAGAATTCACTCACTCTCGGAAACAATATTCATATTCCACAAAAGATGAACCATAGGCTTGCTCCTAGTGTTCTACTATACTAATTCGAGCTCATTCAGTCAAGTGTCAACTAGAACTTCAAATGGTTGTAATGTAGGCTGCGGGACGGGTAGGATACATTTAGATATAAGAGTAACTACACCTCCCTAAGCACTTTAGTACATACATTTCATTCAAACCCCACACTTATGTCAAACCATACTCTACCTTAACGTCAACATACATCAACTCCCTCTTCTTTAAGCACAATTACATCAAGAGTACCACTTATCAACAATCATTTTTCACAATCATACAATTATTTTTTCTTTCTTTTTTCTTTAATTCAAGTGGATTTTTACTTTTTCAAAACAGTGAACCTTTTTTCTTATTTCACTAGTTCCAATATAAGCCAAACTAACCACCCAACACTTCAACTTTTACAAAGTTTATACAATTTCAAGTGCTCACAAGAGGTAAATGGTTCAAATAGATGGTCACTTCAAAAAAATAGGTAAGGCTCATAATATGGTTGCCAAAGAAACAGGATTATAGGCTCAAAAAGGTTAACTAATATACATAACAATTAGGTAGGTCAAAGCATATAACTGGCTCAACAAAGAAATGCCTATATCACTTTCAAGACCGAACAAAACTACTATTTTGCTTAGCAAACACACGGGGCAAGTTCTAGACATCAAATTAAATAACACAACATCTCACAGACACATGGCACATAACTCACTCCGGATTGGATTATCACGACACTCTAGTCCAAGAATTTAAGCAAAGTTAAGATCATACAATTTAAGGTAATTATGCAAGAGTCAAAAACTGAGCCCAAGCGTCACAATTAAAGCACTCACTATTCTCAAAGCATAATAATGTCAAGAGATATTGCTTCGATTAAAATCATAGCACAAGGTTTTATACTTCTAAAAACAATAATCTAACTACACCCGATTCAAACAAAACCCTTGGGAAAGAACTGCGACACAAAGAAAAACCAAGGGGAAATTGTTACACTACCTAACAAAATAAAAAATTTTTAAAATATTTTTCTTTCGACTTTTATCCCTCAAGAAACCCGTCGAATGATATCCATCGTCGGGAAAAATTAAAATTTTTTAAATTTTTATGGTTTTTTCAATATTTGTTACTACTAAAAAAACCAAAACAAACACATATACATACAACATATAATTACCCCCAACCCACACTTTAAATTGTGGCATGTCCCTTTTGACACACAATTTAAAGGATAAAGTAGAGAAAACTTCCCTGAATCTCTAGTCGGGGTCTGATCAAAGTCGGGCTCCATTCCACGCGCCCGAACTAGTGCACACATCCACGCAGATAGCTTCTTCTTAGCCTTCTTGTGGTGCACCCAAGACTAGTCTTTTTCTATCACTGGGGTCTTCTTTTTCATGCCCTTCACTTTCCACTCTACACTTGCAGCTGACTTCTCTTTTTTCACCCCCGTTTCTACATTCATCTCGAAAGTTACGGTCTCATCACCCACTCTCAGCATGCGTTTTCGATCGTGTATATCTAATATTGTTCCACCTATTTCTAAGAATGGTCTTCCTAAGATTAGGGGTTTCTCCTTATTCTCCTCCATCTTTACCACTATTAAATCCACGAGAAATACAAACTTATCTACCCACACTAAGACATCTTCTACTATCCCTTCGGGTACTATCGTTGTTTGGTCGGCCAGCTTCAAGGATACTGGTGCTGACCTTATCTCTCCAATTTCATTCTCCAGCTTCTTGTAAATAGACAAAGGCATTAGATTAATTGAAGCACCTAAATCACATAAAGATTTATCAAAGTTAAGAGTGCCTAAAGAGCAAGGTATTGTAAAACTCCCTGGATCTCCACACTTTAGTGGGAGTTTATTTTGAAGGATTTCACTGCAATGCTCTGTGATCTTAACCACCTTGGTCTCTTATATCATTCTCTTCTTTGTAAGAATCTCCTTCAAGAACTTTTCATAAGCTGGCATTTGTGAGAGAACTTCAGCGAATGGAAGGTTTACATTAACTTGTCTCAGCATATCTAATAATTTCTCAAACTTCTTGTCCAGCTTTTCTCTATAGAGCTTTTGGGGAAAAGGTAGAGCAGACATGTGCTTTGCTCACATCATCAGATTCCTCTCTTCTTGAAGTTTCCTCCTTCTTTTTCTCTACTCCCTTCTTACCTTTCTTCTTTTCTGTCTTTTTATCATCTTCAATTTTCATCTCATTCCCACTTTCTTTTTCAGGCGCAACTTCTTTGTGAATTGGAGTGGGATCTTTCAAAACTTGTCCGCTTCTCAAGGTCACAACATTTACCGTTTCTTTGGGATTCTTCTCAGTATCAACTGGTAGAGTACCTGGGATTCCATCAGATAATATAGTTGCAATTTGTCCCACTTGTCTCTCCAAGTTTTGCAAACATGTCCCAAGTTCCTTGATAGCTGCCCCATGAGCATCTAATCTTTCATCAATCTTAATAATAAATGACTTCATAAGATCTTCTAACCCAGACTAAATTGGCTATTGAGGCTAAACTTGCGGCCTTATCTGATTCCCCAAACCAGGAGCTCCTTGAAATCACGAGTTATTTTGTTGCCATGTATTTGTTGTACCCCCAGGTGAACTCCATGAAAAACCTGGGTGCTTGTGACCCATTGCATTGACGTTATAATTTCCCACAACATTTACTTTCTCCATTGAAGCTTGACACTCATGAGTAGGGTGTCCTCTTCCACATATGTCACGTGTTGCATGAGGCTCATTATGTATTGAAGCTAAGGTTATCTTCCTTATTTCCTTTTCCACGACATCAAGCTCTACCTGTACAGATGTGTAAGCATCAACTTGGTGAACACCAGTTGATCTTCTTCTCTCGGCAATCTCAGAAGGCCACTAATTTGCATCTTCAGACAACTCTTCTCGAATAATGGCTATCTCCTCTAGAGTCTTCTTTATCAATGGACCGCCCACTACGTTTCTCAATGTCCTGCGTGAAGTAGGTGTCAATCCATCCCAAATATCCTAAAGTTGCATCCAAAGTTCTATCCCACTACACTGACACTTACGCAATAATTCTTTGAACCTCTCCCAAGCTTCAAACACATGTGGATTTATCTTCTAAACTTGCCCGTTTTAGCTGAGGAGAAATATTTAGCAAGAAATTCTGGTCATCTCCTCCCATGTTCTAATCGATCCCTGGGGCAAGATTCGAAGCCATGTTTTGCATCATCTTTGAGAGTAAAGGGGAATGCCCTTAGATAAACCGCATCTATTGACACACCATTATATTGAAAGGTTTTTATTATCTTCTTGAAGTCCATTAGATGATTGTTTGGATCTTCATTCTTCTTTCCTCTAAAGACACAACTATTTTGTAGGGTTTGGAGAAACCCTTGATTTAACTCAAAGTTGTTGGATGCAACTAGAGGTGGTCTCACACTGGATAAGCCTTGGTTGTAGACCGGTCTAGCATAATCACCAAGTGGTCACCCTTGCCTGGAGCTATGTTTCCGAACTGGTATGGAACCAAAGGCTGATTCTGAGCTATTCTTCGAGCTCTCTCTTCCTCATAAGAAATTAGTGCATCTCTGAGTGCTACTTCTTCAGCATCTCTTGCAACTTTCTCTATGAGTTGGGATGCCTCTCTTACAGCCATATTAACATTATCATGATCTCCTGCCATCTTTTCTTTGGTTGAGGATGTCACGCCCCGAACCTAGGGCTCGAGACCGGCACCCGGTGCCTCACCTATCCTTACGTACCAACTTGTGACTAAGGGACTCTGAACATATAATGTCATACTTTGGCCATGGTCACATTGCAAGACAATTTGTGAAGCAAAATATAAAACTGAACGGAAGCTAACGCTGACTAAACATCAACATAAAGCTGGGCCAACAAGGCCGTCCTTACTACTATAGCTGACAAACAAACAAAATATACATACAAGGCCTACAAGCCCAACATACTGCACTAACTGACAGGAATGTCAACAAGCCTCTACTGATGGATGTACTGTGACCGGAACAGGGCCTCGACCTACCTATGACCTATATACATATAAACAGAAGATGTACATAAAACTCTAGACCCGGCAACTCTAAAGGACGTGGAGCTTACCGATAAAGCTGAACTCGGGCAACACCTACTGAGGAGGTCTACCTGTCGTCTATCTGAACCTGCACGCATGAAATGCAGCGTCCCCAGAAAAAAGGACGTCAGTATGAAATAACATACCGAGTATGCAAGGCAATAAAATAACTGAAAGCTGAAACTGAACTGATAATATAATAACTTAAAGTAACTGGGAGTCAAAGATGATCTGGAGATATAATTACCTGCTGATACTGAATCAACTCTCCCAATATAGTAAATAAAATAGATTTCCGATCCTATAAGTATCAGAACGTGTAACAACTATGCTGTAGTAGGCTCGCTCATAGGCGCTCAGCCATACTAGGCTTTGTATCTCGGCCATGCTGGGCTCGCTCATAGGCGCTCGGCCACAGTAGGCTCGGTATATAACTTACCATCTGATCAGAGGTTGCCTAATAGGGGCTTGCCCACAGATTATAGCTCGATTGTGGGAAAAATACTACAATACTGTATATATAAACCTCCGCTCTCTTGACTCGAAGAAGACAATACTGAATTGAATATGAAGTCCCGATAAGGAAAAATACTGTAACTTATGAGACTAGGATAATGTATATAAATTCGGGAGTATGAGCTTCTCTTTATGCCTCGTTATCAAACACATGTAGTTACGAGATCATGCCGAAATGAAGGAAGGGCTTAACCTTAACATACCTGGAGTAAGAAATATCCGTATGATATTCTTGGGAAAGATTGCACCGTACTCCCTTAGAATTGAAAATCCTGTTGCTATTACGCAGTATAACTTCGTATGAAACTCTTGAAGCAAATTACGTTGCCATAAGCATTGTAAAGGATTCATTATGAAGTCTTGAATTCCATCTGTTACTACATGTAGTCATAAGCCTTAATTTTGTGATTTTGAGAGGCTATTTATATAAGTGGGTGTGGGCCCCACACTTTGTATGACTAAGCCACATAATCTCATAAATTTTGCCACTTTGAAGAATGATTTAAGAGTCATATTTTGTGACTTGTTGGCTGCCACGGTAATGCTCATCCATTCCCAACCAATTAACCACCAACATCTTAATTAATTGTTAATCTCCTACTAAAATCAATAATTACCCGATTATCCATATAGTTAGGAATTATCTCAAATTAATTAAAATACTAGTCACTTTTAACATGCTTTGTACACCTTACTTTTATGGTCATGTGGTACCTTGTATGGCACTAGTCCATAAATACCGGATATTTTAGCTCGGGTCGTATTTTACCCTCTCACCTTCACGAATTTACTCATCACTTGTTTGAAATAACATAATGCCTATAATCTCAAAATAATCTCATTCCCGAACTTACATCGATTAGCTTACGATGAAACTTTAACGTACAAAAATGCGGGATGTAACATCTCATTTTCGAGCTTTCATCAATTTATTTATGGCATGCTTTCACGTACGAAAATATGGGGTGTAACAGAGGAATACCCAACCATTTCTATATTCTCAGAGAGATTTCTTTCCTTCCTCAACTGTCGCAGATATTTCTCGATTTTTGGTTCGTGGTTGTAATTCCTTACCAGAAGATCGAGTCATGCACCAATCCCACCTGTAGCCTGTGCACAACCAACAAACACCCAAACGTAAAAAGAGAAAATAAAACAAAAATAAAACGCAAAAATTACTGAATTAGCACTACGAACTATTTCAAACACTATTGATTGCCAAACCCCGGCAACGACGCAAAAATTGTACGAGCTTGAAACACACAAAAAAAAATGCTCGCTAGTCGAATATAGTAATTTAAAATATCTTATCCACAGGGATTGTAGTTAAATAGTTATTATCGTAGTTTGTAGCTAAATTTCTATCCAAGACGATCAACAATGGAGATTTAAACTAAAAATTAACTAGGATTATAAAATATCGACTAATGACAATCGACACATGTAATGAGCGAAGGAAGATGTCAATTAGGAGAAAATAGGGTTGATAGGATAGACGCAAAATAAATATTTGGGATTTAAGTTATTCACTTCTATTGTTCAAGTGAGTCTCTTGAATTCAATTGGTTATTAGTTCAATTGATTAGTAAAAACTTCTCTCTCGATTAAGTCTCAACCTCACAAGGTGAACCAATTTCAAGGACGTGAAGATATGCAAGAATTTGTTGTGCATTGGTCTTTAGGAGAACCTCTCTCGATTATCCTCCTAACTAAGTTTAATCAATAATTCAACTAGCATCTTCTGATTACTAAGAAGAATTAATGACTTCAATCAACAAAATACAATGCAACAATATCACAAGTTATGCCTCTCTCGATTACATTAACAAGTGAATATAGATGCAATAGTTAAAACATCCAAAATGATTAAATACATAAAACTAGAGTTAATTATCTACAAACAAGTATCAATACACCAAATCCATAAAATCCTAAAGAGAACTACTTCATAGATATGGAGCAATTCATCATAACAATGTTTATGTTAAAGGAAAACATAAAACAATCCAAACCGTTGTCTTGAGTGAAGATTGAATGATGAAATACTTGAGCTTTTTCTTCTCCACCTCCTCCTTGGCTTACTTAGGTCTAAGATGTGTCAAATTTCACAAAAATACCATTTTTCCATTATTTATACTAAGTAGGGTCGGGCCCAGATGAAAACACCTTTTCCTACGCGAATCTGAAAAATACTCAGCAAAAATTGCTTATGCGCACCGCATGGGTGATGTGCTATGCGGGGAATTAGTGGGAAAATCCAGAGAGCAGTTTCTGATAGGCTTCAGGCAAAATGGCCTAGCGTGGTGCCCCATGCGCCGCACCACGCACCGCGGTTGTGGGACTTTCTCTAAGTACATATTTTTCTTGCCTTTTAGCTATCCCGACGTTGTTCTCAACCCCCGAACGTGATCCTGACTTACTCCCTTGAGATTTTACTCAGACTTCAAAGTTCCAATCAATCAAATTCATTTTGTAACATATTCATAGCTCGGTATACTCCTACAAGGCATAAAATACACAATTAGTGCATAACACTATCGATTAAAGCACAAACTCTATTAAAGTACAGTAAATTCGAGTGTAACAAGCGACTAAAAACACGAGATTATAACGTACCATCAGCGAGGTGCACCAAAAATGCAGTGAAGCATACTAGTGGGGAATAAATATCGTACGGCATAATCCCTGATATTTCGGGCATTTGCCTGGCCTAAGTCTCAAGGTTGTGGGCGTTCATTTGGGGCATAAGCCCAAAAACCTTTTTAAACTTGAGCCAAAATTCCTTAATAAATCTTTTTGTAAAGAAACTTAAACATCCAAAATTTAACTCAAAGTAATTTTTAAATTAAAAATCCCAAAAGCCAAAGATTTTTCTAATTGTTTATCCCAATTTCATAAGCTTTCTATTTGTAGTTTACTACTTAGAAACAAATATACTTTAGATTTTTCTCTGCACAGTGCAAACAACAAATCAAAGAATTTTTCCTTCCAATTCTTACTCTGTTTTCATGCTTGCAGTTCCTTCTTTATGCTTCATTTTCTTCAATTGTTTTCATTCTTTAATTTATTAATTTCAAGTTAGTTTTAAAATTTTGCATTTCTTTTGGTGTCGCTTTAGTTTAGATATTATTTTGATGGCACATGTGTAATGCATCTTTACGTTTTTTATTTTTTTAAGTAAAAATTATTTTTGTATGGTTCATGCACATGTTAGCTAGTGCTCAAAATGACCTTTCAGATCGTCACATTCTCCACCTCGAAAAGAAAAGTTCATCCTCGAACGAACATAGAAAAGTACCTGGACTGGTAAAAAAGTTGGGCTATTTACTACACATATTGGACTCGTACTCCTACGTAGCCTCCTCAATAACCTGATTTCTCCATTGCACTTTCAGAGAAGGAAAACTTATGGATCTGAACTTATGAATCTGCCGGTCTAGAATAGCTGACGGATGTACTTCCGAAACATGGTGACGTGAAATACCGTATGTACCCCTGCAGTTTAGGAGGAAATGCAAGCCTATAAGTAACCTCCTAAACACTCTCAAAGATCTCAAATGGGACAATAAACCTCGGGCTCAACTTGCCCTTCTTCCCCAACCGCATCACGCCCTTCATAGGCGACACTCAGAGAAGAACCTTCTCACCCACCATGTAAGCCACATTTTGAACCTTCCGGTCCACATAACTTTTCTGCCTAGACTGAGCCATACGAAGTCGCTCCTGAATCACCTAAAACTTCTCCATAGCATCACGGACCAAGTCAGTGCCCATCAATCTATCCATTCTGGGCTCAAACCAACCAATCACCGAACGACATTGCCTCCAATATAAGGCCTCGTACGGAGCCATATGGATGCTCAACTAATAGCTGTTATTGTAGGCAAAATCTTCTAGAGGTAAAAACTTGTCCCATGAATCTTCAAAGTCAATAACACATGCACGTAACATGTCCTCCAAGATCTAAATAATGCGCTCAGACTGTCCGTCTGCCTGAGGATGAAATGCGGTACTCAGATCGACTCGCGTACCCAACTCACGCTGCAGGGCTCTCCAAAAATGCATTGTGAAATGCGTGCCTTGGTCAGAAAGGATGGAAATGGGCACATCGTGCAGGTGGATAATCTCTTGGTTGTAAATTTGAGAACAACCGCTCTAGTGCTATTCGCAAAAGCGACGAAGCCATCGCGAAAGCGATTCTGGCACGTCCGCAAGTGCGAATATTTCTTTGCAAATGCAAAGACTTCTTTTCACATCCCTTTATCGCAAATGTGATGCGTGGCTAGAATTCATGATTTTAAGCATTATATACCTTGCATTTTATGTGCTTTA